>JAKSZP010009609.1:0-82678 GCA_022478985.1 Massospora cicadina | reverse complement strand
TCCTTGTTCGATCCATTTTCACCCAGCAGGGTTCCCCCAAACCTTACTTTTGGACAATGGATTCAACTTCACCTCACAGGTATTGCAAGAATTTACCTCGCTATTTGGCACTACCCAGAGTTTCGCTGCGCCTTACACCCCTTCACTAATGGGGCAGTTGAATGGGCTAGTGCAACTCTTATTTCTATTCTTTGAAAATTAGCTGCCTCGGACCCTGCTCATTGGAACTATTATCTACCCAGCGCCTTGCTTGCCTACTGAGTAAGCCATCACTGAGTTATCAAGTTGTCCCCATTTGAAGCCCTATATGGGCGGGCACCTCAGCTGCCAAGTATCATCCAGCCAATGCTCAAAACCTCCACCCCTGAGAACTCTAAATTAACTATGAGGGCTCTAGCCAATGAAATTGTCCGGCTTCAAGCCCAAGCCACTCAAGGCATTATCACCATCACTGGAAGAGAGATATCCCAATCTAATCTTGGATGACCCTTACCAGATTTGCAAAAAAGGTGACCTTGTTCTCTTTTATCACCATTGACCTGGAGGCTGATAAAACAAGCTAGATGAACTTTGGTCTGGACCCTATAAAGTCATTCATAGGGTGAAGTCTGAGTACTCCATTGCTGACGTCAGCCAAGGGACCGCAGTAAATTGGGTGCATGGTCAGTTCCTGAGGCCATATTCCCCCTGTTGAATATTTAGGCTGTAGACGGATGGCTGGTCCTTCTTTGTCCGTGGGGCAGAGTTTTGGGCGTCTGTTGTATGAGGACAACAGATAGGATGGTGATTTAGAATTTAATTTAAAGCTTATTGTTGGCACTTCAATAGTATATGTTGTCATTTCATTTGGATGATGGCACGCCACCCTGATCTTACTGATCCCAAGTGAAAATTGACTAATATAAAAAATGAACGTACTAAACAAAAAAGTTTATAAATTAAATTATAAACAAATCCAGTAGTGAAAGGATATTTTATTAGTGTAAATGCAAAGTTATTTATAGGGTCCAATGTTAACCACATCTTACCCATGACGCCTTACTTTTCAGTGACCCTTGGCCACGTAAAAAGTTTGTAATGACATCTACAAATACTTCAACTCAGGGCATCATGCTCAGCCTCAGAGTCGGAGTAAACACCATCATCATCCTTGAAATGGCGTTTCGTCATACCTTCAAAATAGCTGAACCAATTCACTTTCATGTGCAATTGGCAGCACATACCAAGGCGATTTGTATCACTAATTAGTAATTGATTTGATTGAAAACTCAACTGACATTAAGAACTAATTTTGACATAGACCAACAAAGCCCATGTGCCCGAGTCATTAAATCAAAGCTTAAATTTAAGTTTGGCCTAACCAACAAAGCCCTCAGGCCCGTGTCATCATAGTCAAATATAATTAAGTATAATCGCTAGGCCGCGAATTCTAAGCTTTGCATAAGCTTAGAATATACCTGGTCCAAACTTTTCTTTCTCGTTGCAAACACTTTTGCAACCTATTCAATTCAAGACTAAATCTAGTTTGATAATCTCACAGAGGAGATTAGTCTGCGCCCATGTCTGGGAGCAGTTGGGCAAGCAAGGCAAGAGGAGCAGGTGGAAGGCCTGCGGCCTCTAACATTTGAAAATGCCCCGGAGAATCTGGAAGAATAGAAAAAATCTCAAAAAACTGGCGGTCACAATTTTCCCAGAGATACTCACATGGCAAGCACAATGCAACCAGTACATCAACACGCCACACTCCCAGCCACTTTTGTCAGTGGAATTTGGAGTCTGTGTGTATCTGGACATCCAAAAAATGGCCTTATGGGAAAAATTTTGTGAAGATGTACACAAAATTTTCCTGACCGTGGTGTACGTTGCAACTCACTCCATGTCGTGCAGTTGGCTGGACTTAGATTTTGAAAGCAAAATAGCAGCAGACGAGGCTGCAGTGGTGCGCATAGTGGTCAACCTCCCCAAAGGGTAACAGGTCATCGAAACCAAATGCACCAGATGGATGAAATCAAACCAAATTTTCCTCACGTTTGACTTTTTGCCTACTACGGTAAAACGTACATTTTGGAGCAACACCTGAAAGATGGTCTCGCCATATATGGTGAAATACAATCTTTCGAAATGCAATGTTTCACGCTGATGCCACACCTGTGCACCGGCAAAGCCATCACATTTCTGACCCCAACTGAGGAGATCGCAAAGGACCTAACCCAGATCCCACACTCCACCTTTATTGACATTGCAGGGCATACCACCTACCCATTCTGGGTAACCGTGGACAGCGCGCCCCCCATTTGCACCCACTGTGACATGTTTGGCCATAAGGCATACGCATGCCCCATCAAGGAGGGCGTCACATTCCAAGAGCACCCCTCAGCGGCCATGGCCAGTGGAGAGGCACACTACGAACCAACTGCAAGCACCAAGGAGGCTTTCCCGTGGGGAGCACAAGGCTGCTACCTATTGGTAAAGCCCATCTCCCCGCAGGAGTGGAAGAAGGCCAAGCAGGCCCATAGGGCCGCGGCCAAGGAAGCGGCCAAGGCCACCACCACCATCCCACACTCACAACGCCAGGAGGACATGGAGACCTTCGTGGTGGAAGCAACTTGGGAATCCATCACCTAATCAGATTGGGAGGCCCATGCCAAGTGGGCCACTCAATCTGAGGATCCAATGGGAGATTCAATCTCACCCAATCGCTGCACCCAAGCTCCGGTCAAAACTGAATTGGGACCTATCCCAACTGAAAAAAATTTTTTTGCCCCGCTTGATGGTGCACCAAACTTATCCGCACCGCAAAAAATTCGTCCAACGTTGGGAAAACAAAATGCGAAGGCCAAAGCCAACGCGACTCTTTCCACAAAAATTAACAAAAACCCTGATAGCGTTGCTGCTAACACCTGTACTGCTGTGAAAGCCCGTGGGGACCTTGAAGAGGCTGGTGGGCCTGGGGGCCCACCCCCTCGCACCTAAGGTGTGATGGGGGAAACCTTCACTCTAGGGACGCTGAATATCGCTGGACTCAAGGCCTCCCCATCCCAGGCTAGGAAACTGAGTTTTTTACAAAACAATTTACCTGTGGATATCCTGGCCATCCAGGAGTCCCACTGTCCACGAGGTTCCGAGGAAGCTTGGAAAACAATGCTCCTCCCATCCCTATCCTTTTGGTCAAAGCACTGTGGGGTGCTAATTTGGAAAAACAATTTTTTCAAATTCACATCCTCAGAAACATTCCTAAATGGCCAAGTGCTTGTTGCCACCTTCTCGTGGGCTGACGTTGCACACACAATCATCAACATTTATGCCCCAAATGGTGCACACGAGCGTCGGGAATTTTTCTCATTGGTCAAATCCCTCCCGCTACCCCCCAATTCTTTCCTAGTTGGTGACATAAACTGTTGGCTAACCTCACCAACGGACTGGTGGCTGCCCTCACCCCATGCCCCACAGGGTCACGTAGAACTACGCATTCTAAAAGCCACCCTTGGGTTAATGGATGCACTGCCGCGACACGCCCCACTGCTCAAAAACATGACACATCCCCACGTCCACAATGGCCAATTAAGGTCCATGACCTGCATTGACCTTATTCTAATGCTGGCTAAATTCCAACCCCACATCTTCCACTTCACAACAAAAATGGAATTCTCTGACCACCGACTGGTCTTGATAACATACCACTTACCCATCACAGTTGCAAAGGCTTCACATTGGTGCAAAATCCGCCCCCCGAGCTCGCGTCACCAGGATTTTCCACGTGGGTGGAAGAGGCAACTTTGGCAAAATTGTTTGTTGCACCGTTTTTTGCATACCCCATTTCCACATGGGCAACTTTTAAAGAAGACACCATCCGCCATTATCACCATCTCTCCTCCAGACGCTCACAAGCCACATCGGCGGTTATCTCATGCGCGTTGGCAGAATTGGCCCACTTGGAGTCCAACATTCCAGCCACAGGATATAGCCCTGCATGGGGCCGGAAGTGGGCAGAGGCAGCTGCCCACCTCAACGCACTCGAAAGGCAACACAAACATTGGGTTTGTGTCCAATACAGGGCCACACGCATCACTAAAGGTGACAAGTGCACTGCATACTTCTTTAAAATAAATTTCGCACCATGCCAGAGTGTGGCCTGCACACAGGTGTGAAGATCGGATAATTCCATTGCGGACACACTGGCCAAAGTGGCAATTGAAATGCAAAGATATTACTCCAAGTTATACCGAGCCAAACCAATTCAGCCAGGTGAGATGGTGGAATTTCTTGACTGAGCTCATATCTGCACCATTTTCCGATACCCAGAAATAATGAATTTAATTACTCCAAACGAATTATGGACAGCCATTTGTGGTGCGCCAAACTGAAAATGCCCAGGCCCAGATGGCATTCCATATGAGTTCTATAAAAAATAGTTTTAAATATATATCCCCATTGCTGCTAGCCTCACTCAACCAAAGCCTGTTGGAAATGCGCCTCCTACCAGGAGGACATGAGGCCTTTACTGTCACACTCTTCAAGAAAGGGGATAGGCTTGACTTAACCAACTGGCGCCCCATTTCTCTAACAAACACAGACACCAAAATTTTAACCAAAATCATGGCTAACCGTTTAGGGACTGTAGCATCTGCCACCATCTCCCCAGAACAATTCAGTTTCGTCCCCAGAAGGTCGATTTGAGATAACGTGCACTCTGTGGCTAATGTGTGTCAGTCTACAGCCTCTGGGGCACTTGTATTCTTGGACCAACAAAAGGCCTATGATAGAGTAAACTGGGAATACCTAAGGGCCTGCCTCCATCAATTCCGCCTACCCCCCGCTTCATAAACTGGGTAATGCTGCTCATGGAATCTGCGACAATGGCAGTGCATGGCCCAGGCTTCCTAACGGAAGTAGTCCGCCCTCAAAGGGGCCTGCGACAAGGGGACTCCCTCAGCCCACTCTTATACAACTTCAGCCTTGACCCACTACTGCGAAATGTGAATGCCCACCTCACTGGGGTCCATGTGCCAGGCCAAACCCCAGTCAAGATGATGGCATTTGCAGATGATTGCATGGTGGGGGTGTCTAATAACAAAGATGCACGCGCGCTTGAAGCCCTCATCCAGGAATATTCCCGGGTAAGCAACGCAGCACTGAATGCCTCCAAAACTGAAATCATCCTCCTTGGTCGGTTTCAGAACTGCTGGGCCCCAGCAAGTAGTTCCCAACCCGGCCCATCTGCTCGCCCACGTCCACACCTTACTAACCTGGCATGGTTGTTCTTGCCAACTCTATGCTCCTATCCAAAGTCTGGTTTGGAGCCCACGCCATCCCCTTCTCCCCAAGCTTCTTCAAATCCCTGTATGCATTGCTGCAAGGATAGCTTTGGTCAGGCCGCCCTCCACCAGTACGGCTAGAGGTCATGTTTGGCCCTCATCATCAAGGTGGCATGGCCTGCTTGACTTAAAAGCCCATGCTGCCAAGATCCTGGGCACCTGGATCGCGGCCGTCACCGCTCCTACACTCCCATCCCAACACTGGTCCCGCGCGGCCCACTCCAACTTCTCCTGAGCCTTGGGCCTCAACAATCCATCAAACCCCCACTCCCTGATGAAATACCTCGCATCACACACATCGGCCACAGGTCCTCACGGGACTAAAACCCACTACAAACAAATCCTACTCTCCATGCAAAGCGCAGAGTGGAGAATTCGTATTAGTGGACATACAGCCTGAAGAGGCCGCCCCTCTCCTCAGTTCACACAAGAGGTACAGGGGCTACCCATCCATGATGGCGTGATCCCCATTCGACCCCAAGTCCTATCCAGGGTGGACTACCTGGACATGATGGACATCCCTTATTCCACTGAGACCCAAAAGACTATCCGGAAATACGCACACCATCCTCTGTTGCAGCCTCAAGTCCGCTCCCATGTGTGGCGCTGCCTGAGGCGGGTGTATCATACAGCTGAGCGCTCTAACGCTTTACACTCATCCTGTGTTGTGTGTGGCCAGTATGGAACGCTGTTCCACCGCCTGGAGAAGTGCCCCACCTCTAAAGTGATATGGCGCGAAGTCCAACGTCTGCTAGGCCAGGATCAAACGCATCCCTTCAGTCTGTCAAGAGATATGTTTGCTTCATCAATGGCCTCCCCCTTCCACCCTCCCTCCGTGCTCTGGTGGTTGCAATCGCCATGTGGACTATCCACACGATTGTCTTGGATGCCATCGCTGGCTCCATCCCCACCCTCCCAGAAGCTGTCCACAGATTCTGGTCTCATTTGGTGGATCACTTTCAAGCGTGGATGTTTGGATATCTCCCACCGCGTCGCCGACAGCTGGTCTCCTCCTGGTTCCCAGTCTGGTTCATCAAATCAGACCCCTTCCTCCACACGTGCTCAATAGTGGCTACGGCCCCTTCACACGTTCCCTCCCCTTCCCATAAGTGGCGTTCCCGCTGGCAACAAGAGATAGCATCGCTTCTCTGAGGTGCCCCCCTGGTACTAAGTTTATCTTTCCTGAGTCATATTTGGAAGTGTCCGTCCCATGGTCGGCCTTCCCCGCAATAAATTTAAATTTAGAATATACCTGGTCCATAATTGCTAATATCTGATATGATTCATAATAAGTTTCTAAACAGATAACCTTATTATGTCCCCATTGAATATCTGACGATTAGGTCCAGTCAATTACTCAACGCCCTCTCTGACAGTATCTTGAGGGGGGCATTGTCAGAATTCAAGTTAGTAATTGAATCAACTTCCCCCTTCCAAATCAGGCCATGCCAAATCTGTCAGTGAACCTAACCAAGCTAAACCAATTTCAGGATCCTCCTCCACTATTCCTGAGTCACGTGGGGTGACATTTCCACCCATTCAGTCAGGTGAGCAACACAATCCATTGAGGATGCCAATGAAGAGGCCATTCCAGAAGATCAGTAAAGATCCTGAATGGATGAGTCCCTGATTATCACAAAGGCACCGAGTTAAACACACCTTATAAATATCAAATCCTAATAAGTATAATAAATTATCCAATAACTTACCCAACTTTCCGCTTCCTTCTTGATCTTTTTCTGCAAATTAGCAGCTTTGAGCCACCTTCAGACCTCAGCGCCAGTCTAAAGAACTGTAGCACTGACATCATATATATAAGCAGTCATAACACACTGAGAAAATTGACAATTGATTTCTATTCTTAATCCAATAAACTTTCTGCACCCCAATTTTGATTATTTTCTATGACAAAATTCAAATCTCCAATTCCAATCTCACTTCTCCCAGCACCCAAACCCATGGGCCCTGGGGCCATGAAAGCCTGGTTTTTTGCCTGGTTGTTAATCACGATTACAGCCTATGGGCGCTCAGTGGTGACTTCTCTCCCAGCCCAATTTAACTTCAGTGAAGCAGCATCGCCTATGGCATTTGAACTTGCCATTTGGGTGTTTATTTATCCAGACTGGCAGGCCAGTCTAAACTTTATCTGCTTCCATCATGACACTAGTTGCCTTTTTGGGTTGTCCCCACTTTTGGACGCCATCTGGCATCAGGATGCACCTTTTCTGTTGGAGATTATTTCTTGCCATTAGGTGATATTTTGTGACTTACTGTGCACTCAACGACCTGTGGAACCACAGCAAATTTGGGGCCCTACATTAGCCCAAAAGATTAACAGCAGCATAATTTGGTGCCACTGTGCGTTTATGGCTTGATTATTGATAGAATTGTGGCAAAAAAATCATCAGCTGCTGCACCAAAATTACTTCTCTCCATGCCTGTTATTAGGTCATATGGACAGCTATGCCCTGACAATCTGGTTTGCTTTCTGGATGTTCTAGTACCCAACCTGCAGACTAGTCTCAATTTATTAGCCAGCTCTGTGACAGGAAGGGGTGGAGAGGTCTACCTCTATAGATTTGGGTAATAAGAGGGTGCAAATTGTTATCATTTCTCCTACATGCATATTGACTGCCCACTCACTGAGGCGATCATTATCATGGTTTCAAAAAGGTGTCTGACGCTGAATAATTATTATTCATTGTAATTATATTTTGCCAGGAATTTAGGGTGATCTAGTAGGGAGCACCAATTTTGTCAGGATGTGGGGGATTTAATTCAAACATCCAAATAAGCTCAGGGCAACTGAAAACCAGGTGAAGTATATTAATAAGATTACTTTAATATAAGTCTTCAATCAAGGAAAAAACTTCTTTATTAATGTATTTTTGTACTTCACTATTGCTATAGCGACAACTAAAAACTTATAGAAAAAAGAATTTAATGTTTTTCTAAACAAAACTATATGGGAAATCATGTAAACTCACTTATGTTAAATCTCCAAATGCTTTCAGACCTAGATCTATACTATTTTTCTAATAGTAAATTCTTGGCATCTGGTTACATCTTTTAAACAATATTTGTGTGTTTAGATTGAGTTTGCACTCCAACATCAGGTGGTTTCAATAATTCTATTTGGTGATCATCCCCATTAGTGATATTGACCAAACCTTTAGATTGGGTTTAAATCACATCATCAGATTTACTCAAATCTTTGGTTTGAGTTAGAATCCCAACTTAAGCCATGATGTATATCTTTTTAGCACTAGTGGTGCCCAACCCAAAAGGTGGATCTTCCAAGCATCTTTATTTGCAAATGGGCCAAACAAAGGGATTATTAAAAATAAAAAATCCTAATATGGCACCTCAGCTAACAGCCAAAGAATCCATATCAGAAGGTGAAGAAGCTTTGGGAAAATTTTTGTCTGACTCCCACTTTAGCTGGCAGACCATGCCGTACAGCATCAGGGGTGAGAGCATCAGCGACATGGGGCATAGAGAGGTATAGTTGTGGGTTTTCTTCATTTATGAGGCCAGTGGTATCCATCGCCTCAACATATTGATCAAGTTGATGCCAAGTAAAAGTGATGAGAGCCAGCACACAAGTGAAAGACTTGATGTGCTGGTGGGTTTCAGGATAATTGAGGTTAAAAAGAGAAGTTTTAGCTGCATCAATGCAAGTGCGGATTGTACCAAAAGTGAGCTCATCAATTTCATATTTTGCATCTTTCTAAAAATCATTGGGAAATTTGGGGATAGGAATACCCTCAACAAGGGGCTTCATCGCCCCATGAAGTTGCTGGTGAAGTAGGGTGTTGGCAGGAGTTGCTGTAGCCTCAACTGCCATTTTCTTAATATTTTTATAAACTGGAAAGCCATTTTGAGGGCGAAAATGGTGGGAATGAGAATCAGGTTGGTCAACAAAAAGCTCCTCCAAAGTAAAATCCAGTTTCACATGGTATGGCCGTTCCTCCTCATCAATCCATTTGATAGCCTTAAATGGATTGGATTCAGCCATCACTGGGCCATCCACCAGAATTGGGACAGTGGCAGGAGCTGATTAGCCACCTGCTGTTGACCATGGCAGCTCAGCTGAAACTGGTTCAGCCATTGACTCAGGATTCTATAATCCAGTCAAATTTGTATTATAAGTTTTAAAATTTTGTTTTTGATTGACTTCTGCTTTTGGAGCAGCGCCAAATTGCCCTGAGTTTGGGGGTGAGAGTATCAAGCCCCATTCAATAAATTGGGGTGAAACAGCCATGGGCCCAATGCCCAAGGGATGATCAGTGGAAGTGGCAGAAGCAGAAACTGTGGTGCACTTGCACTTTGATTGGTCAAGCTTAAAGCACAAGGAGCAGATGATGCAGCCGTTTTTGATGCAAGCTTAGAATGGGTGATCAGGGGCAAATCAGATCATGGTGTGGGGGGAATCACGAGGTGAAGATTGTAATTAAATGGGAATATTGTTGCAAAGGCGTGAGTCCCTTCCATCCAATCTGCCTTATTGGGAACCACAAACTACAACATGGGGTCTGCGCCATAAACTGCCAAAACCTCTGTGAGCTCATGGAGGAGGCGTTTGGGGGAAATATGGGAAGGCAACCTATCAAACTGGACCACCAAAGTGTCCTCATCTGGGAGCTGGGTAAAACCTTGGAAATGGGAATTTTTACAGATGAGTTGCAGCTTGTCTGCTGCCACTGCATCAGCTTCTAAATGGAAGCTGAGATCAAAGGACCCCTTAAAGAGGTGGAAGTCAATAAAGCTGGTGGGTTTAAAAACTGCCGTGGCCATCTCAATGATGGCCACACTCAAATATGGGAAAGATTCCCATATTCAACCTGGAGGCTGAAATGCAAATTGCTCCGTGGGAGCACCAAAGGGCTCCAGAGTACCACCTGGGATCTTGCAAAGTGGCAGGCCAAGTCCTGAGGGGAACATAACACCTGGCAGTGTTGGGAGGGCTAGCAGAGCCAGCCCAGGCGCGCTTTGGTGGCGGCCAAAATATGCCAAATGGTGGCACACCACCCCCTCACTGGGGCAGCAGGCGTCAATTGCATCAACATTGGTAAGTTTTGGCTCAATCAAGCAGTCATTTTTGTTTATTTTTAAAAATCCAAATTTGGCTTTAATTTAGTTTTTTGAAGCAAAAGAAAGGAATGATGTATGTCTTTACACTAGGGAAATGTTAAATTCTTTATTAATGCTATGATGTCATAGCTTGACATTAAATGAAATGTAGATGACCATTGATAGCATAGAAATTAATTGAAAATATTTAAATTTTTGAATAGCCAAACCGCTTAGGATAAATTATCCAAGCACATAAAATTACCCAAATAACACCATACCACTTAGCCCAAATTATACACCAATTACTATCAAATTGTATTTTTTTAAGAGTCAAATGGCATAATTTAATAATGAAATCACAGCATGATTTTAAATGAATGTTACAAATGTATAACCAACATCCAGCCACAAGGCATATATCATTCCCTTAAGCTCTTTATTATAAGATCAAAGTTTTTTATAGTAGCACAGAGTAGTAAGGACTAAATTTGCAAGTGTGGGTTATTATGAAATCTGGTATACGCTAATTAAAATCTGTTTAAAATAAAGTAAATGTAAAAGCAGTCCTTAAAATCAAATTTGAGCATATACCTGAATGAGTTTAATTAACAACCTTGGAGAAAATTAAATCTTAGTGATTTGCTTATCCTTTAGGCAAATTTATAGACAGTTAAAAGTACTAAAAGATAGAGCTTACTAAAAATTGTATGAAAAACTTTTGTAAGAAGATTGACCACTTTTATATTTTTAATTAACTTTGAAAAAGGAATAGGTTTTCAATCTGCCCTATATTTATACTTCTTATGTTTATTTGCGCATAACTCTGAGACTATTGGACCAATTTGGATGAACTTTTTAAAAAGAGGATGCTGCAACTTAGGTATCATTCTAATTCTGTAAGGTTTGGTCCAGTATCTGACTAGTAATCAATATTTATATTAAAACTTATCAGAGGAGATGGTGATCAATTTTAAGACTAGTTCATTGCCAAAATAAACATAATTTTGGCATTGGCAAAGTAATAACTTTGAATCAACTTTTTTATTATACTAATATTTTTATAAAAGTGATGGTGCTCAGTTGTAGTCTAGTATTTTGGTAGATGGACATCAATATATTTACAGTAATTAAACCAATCAACTAATTTAAGTAAACACATAAGTGCTTAGTAAAACCTTTGATTTTATGTCAGAATTAACTAAAAACCACCAAATTTTGAACTCAAAGATAATTTAATTTATCACATCAACCAATTACCAACTATATACAGTAACCAGTGAGCTTATTGAATTAGACAAATAACCACCTACCAGTTACAATAAGCCAATGAGGCTAATAAATTTATTAATTAATATCTTATTACTTAAAACTATTGGGCCTATTAGTTGACCAAATAATAACAAACTGATCAGGTGAAATAATATAAATATTGCATTAAATTTATTTATCATTGATAAATTCTATAGATGTTTTAGTTATTTTTTTATGATTACAGAAATGAAAAACAGCCTAAGATAGTTCTTAATGATCATAAATATTTGTGCCAAAATTGTCTATTTTTGGTATACTTGGTTATCTGATAGTATATATAATACTAGCGGAGTTACCTGGTGTTGCTCAGCTTTAATAAACAAATGTTCAAAATGGTTGAGTTAGATTTTATATTCTAGTTTATAATGATATTACTCAGCATTTCTCAGATTTGTAAAAACAAATGTTTTAAAGTGAGGGTTTTGATTTTATACTATATATATGATAGAAAAGTATGTGTGTATGTATATATGATACCATCAATCTTTTTGCCCATTATCTATAAATTTGAAACAAGATTGCTGATAATTTAATTTAATTATAATGATACTCATATCTTTTTTAGTACTAGATGGTCCCATGATACTCATATCTTTTCAAAGCTACAATCTTGATAGCTTTAGAATTTTCACAAGTTTTTAAAATGACTAAAATTATTGATTGGCTGACCTGGAATGCTCACCCCTAGCCCATCTTAATGTAAACTTAAAATCACAAGCAATGAATAGCTTTTTTTGTGTAAAAACCTTAAGATAGGTTTATACCAAGATGATAGGTATATTTAACCCCTCAAACCTCCTGCTGTAACATCTGTTTGTATTTGGGATCCAAGATCAAGTTGTTACTGAAAGTAAAAGTTTAAATCCAATGAGGTACATCTTGGAACAATAATAAATTGAGGTAAATTATATAGATCAACCTATACAGATCTCAGTTTGCACTAACGTTAATGAGTTGGGGACCTATGAATCAAAAGATTTTTTTAGTACTAGATGGTCAAATCAAAAGATTAAAGTTGACAATTCAAATTAGATTTAATAGAGAAATTTTAATAATAGCAACTTCTATTGATATGGGAGCTGGGGATTGACAATTTAAGGTATGTTTAAAATTAAAAATGGACGGGAGCCAGA
This sequence comes from Massospora cicadina, assembly GCA_022478985.1. Taxonomy (NCBI): domain Eukaryota; kingdom Fungi; phylum Entomophthoromycota; class Entomophthoromycetes; order Entomophthorales; family Entomophthoraceae; genus Massospora; species Massospora cicadina. The sequence continues at coordinate 69,843 of JAKSZP010009609.1, read as the reverse complement.
TTAGGTTAAATGCAAAACCTAAATGGTTAGGGAATTTAGATTTCCTTTAATGACTATCTATTGTTGGGTAAAGGTGCTCAAATTCAATTGAGTTTTAGGTTGAATGTGTAGTTAAATTACATAAAAATTATTAATTTTATGTAATTAGTGTGAGGATAGGATAGCATAGTGGGGTGGTTCCTGATCCACTCTGGGTTAGGTCTGAATGAACAGGTTTGAAATTAGCACAGACTAAAAAAAACTTGGCGTGGTATATCTGTCCTAAGGTCAACCTGCCTCATTTACTTTAATTATGTAATTAGTATACATCCACCTAAAACTATCAAGTATTGGATAATCATTTGACCAATGATTACTCAAATTCAGTTCAATGGAGTGAAAGAGTAGAAGTTGAGGATTTCTAGTTATAAATAAATTACTAAACCACTTAGCTAAAACCATTAAATATACCAAATCAACCAATCACCAACTGCTTGGTAAGACCAGCTAAACTTATTAAACCCACCAAAAAACACCAACATATTACTAAAATTAATCAACTAATTAAAAGAATTAATCACTGACTGCTAAAAAACTATCTTGCTTATGAACAAACTAAAAACCACCAACTGCATGGCAAAACCATTATAAGCATTAAATCAAACAACATTAAACCGCTTAGCCATAACAATATACCAATAAACATTAAAACATATAGGATTTTTTACTTTGTACAAAAAATCTTAAAATTAGTATTAAAAAGGTTAAAAATTAAGAAACCTTCATGGGCATGCACACAACAACTTACCATTGTTTTATCATAATTGGATGAAGTTATAGGAATGCACAAAACATGGAGAGACAAACAAACATTATTTTATATACTATAAATATACAATTTTTATTTTTATATAGAACTAGTGAGGTTTAAAAAGTTATGGATCTAGTGAGATAAAAAAATGAGAAAAAGAATAAATTTTGAAAAATGCACCAATTTTATGGGGAAAAAGAACTGATTCCTAAAAATTTTTGGAAAAAAGAACCATCTTAAAAATATAAACAAATTTAAATAATTGAGAAGTTATGAATAGTCAATAAACCCATTTTAGTGTCAACGTCATATTCCAACCTGACTTATAGAATTTTGCTCACATTTACACATTAGAGCTTATATTGATTGGGTTCAATTGTAAATTATAAGCAACTAAGAATATACAGTGCTGAGTATAGATATCATAATTGCATAATATAAGACAGTTTAATATATGGCGCTGACTTCAAAAAATAGTCTTTTTATTAATCATAAAATCTCAATTATTTCATACTTTTAGTGCCTTTTTCGAAGGCAGTTCCCCCAAATTTTTATTAAAAAGTTTATGGTTGAGTAATTTTGAAACACATTGATTGTGATAATATGTCACTATCTTGATATATCATGTCATGGTTTAATTTATTTTACTCATCTCAGCTAAAAATATCGGTAAAATTACAAACACATGAGTTAATCAGTTATATGTAACTAGGGATAATATTATAATCTTCCTTAGATATTGATTTTTCAAAGGAATATTAATCAACACGCTTGTTTTTAGAACGGTTTTCTTACTCGCTGTAGTGTCTATCTGTTATCTATCTGTCTGTCTGTCAAAGTGGAATCTTGTGCTTGTTTTTAACTATCTTCAAGATCAGCTATAGGCTTCAAAGGTAGCACACTTATGTATCTCCAATAACAATTCAATAACCAATTGAAAAATTGTGAAAATTAGAATTTTAAAAAAAATCGTTTTATACTATCTTGTTAATCAATGGGTACATGCTGATAATAGCCACCCAATTTCACAGTTTAGCAAATAAGACAACCTACCTTAAAGATTCTACCATTATGTTCCACAGCTTACATTTGTCTGGCAACTTAAATGTATGTCAAACAAAAACTTTCTATAAAAGGCATTTGTGTTCCACTTCCATAACATTATTGAGCTTTCCGCTCTATGACAGTTGGTGTTTGTCAGGGTAAAGCCTGACATAAGTAGCATTCCTGGGATTTCAGATATTATTAAACAAATCGAGAGGATTTTTTCTGAAGTTAAATTGATTAGTTGCTTAGCAAACTATAGTTGTAATTGGTTTTGTTCAATTAATCACTTAAATTACCTTAATGTGATATTATTAAGTCGCTTAATCATACCAAAATGAATTTACAATGAGACTGAGACAAATTCCACTGCTTTCAAAATCAAATGCAATGTGAAATCTCATAAGCTCAAAAGAAATATAGTGCTTCATTTTAAAGTCAATTAGCTTAGGTAAGTTCAGGAAGTATGATTGGATATAATACTAGGCCATTCATATGTTTAATCTTTGCAGTCAATAAACTATTATCACATGCTAATTCTTTTAAATACTTATTTCCTCATACTAGTTCAATACATTGTATAATAAACAAGATGTAAAATAACCCATTAAATTTATAAATCCTATACTAATTTGTACAGTTCCTACCTGCAATTCTGGAAATCCTATATCCATGAGTGCAGATACACCTCTTTGAACAAATCTCTCTTTCAACACTTCCACATCCAAATATATCTGGTGTACTGGCTTTAACAGGAATGGGATTGATTAAAGCAGTCCTTTCCTCTTTAAAATTAGACTTTCCAATATGTAACGGACAAGTTTGTCTCAATTGTTACATTCTGACTCAGATTCAGAAGATCTGTATCTGAGTCAGAGCGCTTTTAAAAAATTTTTTGTTTTGGTTTAAAAAAATTATTTTTGGTTTGGTCATTTATGGTGCTGGGTTGTGCCTTGGCCAAGTTGTAGATTAGGCTTATGCAAGCCTAATCAATGACTTGGATGAGGCTCCCAAAGCACTGTTTTTATAAGGCGTGCCTGCCCATTTTGAAGTTCACTTTAGAATTCTCACCCTAGCATGTCCCTTTCCTGGGGAGCATTGTCAGTTGCTCCCCAGATGAGCTCTGGTCGGCGGGTCATTTTATTATCCAGAAAAAATAAAGGTTGTTTTGGGGTTTGCATATCTCACTTACCTGTTAGTCTTTTCCCTCATCAAGGAGTTTTTTGTGGAGATTGGTTTTGGACCAATCCCCCCAGAGGATTTGGCATAACCAACCAATAGTAGATTAATGTTTGGCTCTGTTGGTGCCCCTAAACCTCTCCCTACTTGGTTAGTCTTCTTTAGTTAACTGTTGGTGCACCAAAGATTTGTTTGATTATATGGCAGTCAGAACTGGGGTTTTTCTGTCTGTTACACAATTGCCCTTTCTATACTCTATATGATGCACACCGCCCCTTTGTTATACTGGACCTTTAGCTCTATATTAGCAAGTTCATGGCTTTCTATATCAATCTGGAATAAAGTAATACCAGTTCCTGACAATTTGACCGCCAAATTTTTAAAAAGTATATCCTGCCGCGTTTCTATTGCTTGGAGCTTTTTCATTTGCTTTATTGATGAATTGTTACCGGATATTGGCATGGATATTTTCCCCATAAACAATATAATATTACTTATAAAGAAGCAATAGGACCAAGTCAATTTCAGACAGTGACTGTGGCTAACCATGCACCCATGAATTACCATATGGTTCCATTGCCTAAAAATTAACATTAGCTGATTTTAAAGGAGGACTTACAATGTTGGGGTCACATTTTAAAGCATATCCTGAGAACTACCCAGATGATTCATGGAAAGTTATGGCAGTGGGTTCTCAGCTCTCTGGAGATGCTGTGGGTTGGTATACCAGAGCGTTGGAAGAAAATGAGAATCTTTGCATAGATTGCGAAGAGTTTATAGCCAGTTGCTGTCTGCATCAACTCCTGCTAGTACCAAATTACAGGCATGCATTGCCTTGTTAAACCTTAGTCAGGAAGGTCAAACTGTTGAGAGATATATGCAGAAGTTCCTATAGATCTTCTAGAAAACTGAATTGAATGATGAAATGGGAGCACTTTACTTCAGATAAGAAGTTAGGAAGTCATCTGTCAGATTTGATCAGAAACCACTCCATCACCCTGTCTTTGAAAAGAATTGCTTGGAATTACTGCAAATCTGATAATGGACAGAACTCCCATGTGGCAATGGATTGCTTACAAGAAACAAATAACCAACATGAGCCATGAAGAATATCAACGTCATTTCATAAAAGGATTGTGTTATTCTTTCCATAATCCTGGTCGTATATCATAACAATGTTAAAGAAAGATAAAGCTTCATCAGTCACCTTTGCAATAAAAAATGAAACTCAATCTTGTCCTGTTTTGCCTATACATTTTAAAATGGGAAACACTATATTACATACTGAGGCTCTAAAGGATAGTGGGGCAAACCCAGAACTTTATATAAGAGGAAATGGTAAAATATTTGGGAGCTCCAGCTGGGACTAAGACATTGACCATAATCCTGGAAAATGGGGAGCATTACATTGCCTACTGTTGTTCACATCCTATAAGTCTATCAGTTGGTTTCCTGAAAAAGAGATTGAATTCTGGATTTTTAAAGAGTACCCCCAGCCTGTAATCCTTGGCTTTCCATGGTTAGGCCAGATAGATCTCCAACATAACTATGACAGAAACACTGTCACAGTCAAAGTGGATGGAAAGGAAGAAGGATGGGTGTTGAATCAAGGGATGATTCCAGGGTTGTATGCTATGGAATCTCCCAAGGTTCTATTGGAGGCATGTAAAGGAATGATTTCAGCATACCTTTAAGCGTTATCTGAAGTTTTTAGTGAAGAAGAGGAAAAAATTCTGCCATCACATATCTTTTATGATCATTCAATAGACTTGATAGAATGGAAGCAGCCTGCTCATGAACCAATATCTAGTTTCAGCCAATGGGAACAGGTGGCATTATGTGAGTACTTGGATAATGTGTTGAAAAAAGGTTTCATTCGAGTGTCTGGGTCTCCATGTTCATTTCCAATGTTATTTGTAAGCAATAAAGATGGAGGTTTGCGCCCCTGCATAAACTATCAAAAGTTGAATGATATCTCATTAAGAACTGATACCCTTTGCCTGATGCTTACTACTTGAGCGATCAGTTTTCTGGGACCACTATCTTTTCAAAGGTGGACCTGAGGGATGTATTTAACCAGATTGGAATTAAGGAAGTTGATGAATGAAAACAGCTTTCAAGATGTGATTCGGGTTGTTTAAGTATCTTGGCATGCCTTTTGGCCTCTTGCAACGCACCAAGTACATTTCAACAAATAATTAATACGGTTTTGGGTGTTTACATGTACCAGTACTGCGTGGCTTACCTGGATGTTATTTTGGTGTATAGCAAGTCACAAGAGGAACATCTTTGGCATCTGCAATTGATCTTTAAGAAATTCTGGGAGTATAAACTTCATGTCAAGCTTTCAAAGTGTGAGTTTGCTCAGAAAAAAGTTGAGTTTCTAGGTTATGTTATGGGTAGGAATGAATTTATCATGGCACCTAGCAAAGTGGATGTTATCAATCTTAGCCTAAACCTAATAGCCAGAAGGAGGTTCGCAGTTCCTTGGGTTTAAAAATTTTTGCAGGGATTTTATCAAAGACTTTTCTTCTATTGTATTACTCATGACCTGGCTCACATCAGAAGGTGCTCCATATAAATAGTCCCAAGTGGCGGAAAAATCTTTTTCTGATTTAAAGTCTGTCTTTTTTCTGCACCGGTGTTGTCCATGTCTAACTATGATAAGCCCTTTGTGGTTGAGACTAACGCTTCTGGATAAGCACTTGGGGGTTTTATTGCAGGAGGGGTATGATAGTAGACTTCATCCCATAGGCTACTATTCCAAAAAGGTTATCCCTGATGAATGTAGCTACCTTATCTATGACAAAGAGATGCTGGCAATTTTCAGACCATTAACCACAGGTGACAGTAATTGTGTTGGGCAAAGCACCCTGCGAAGATCATGACTGATCATAAGAACCTAATTACTTCTTTACTCCGCGCCAACTAAATCAGCGGCAAGCTATATGGGCTCTTACCCTTGCTGATTATGACCTGAAAATTAAATAAAAGCCTGGGAAGGTTAATGCGGTCCCAGATTCCCTAAGTCATCGCTCTGACATGAAGCCTGCAGATGGGGAGAACACATAATATAACACAGTTTTTTCTAAGAACACGAAACTCAGTGGCTCAGATATCAAACATGATTTTGGTGGGATGGGAGGATGATATTTTGAAGGCCCAGAAAGAGGACGCATTTTGTCAAGATGTGAAGACTAACCTGAGTCAGAATTTGAATATTGGATGGTACCTCAAGGGATACTCTTAAAAAGGACATTTTGTTTTTTGGAAGAAATGCCTGTACGTTCCTGAAGGGTCTCAACAATTGGGAATATTAAGTGAATACCATGAAAGCTTTTCTTTCCACTAGACATCACTTTTGAGCGAATTTATTATATAAGCATCCATTAAATTTTCCATCGCCACCTCCACCGTATCAGTTTCTTAATTATGTCAGCAGATCCACCACCTGCTGCCCCAGCGTGGGTCAGCAGCGCTCCACCTGCTAGCATTTTCTGCCCAGCAGGCAAAAAAAATGTGAACTGGCTCATCCAGTCTGCCTAATGCATCAGGCCAATTTGTCCCTCCAAGGGACTTATTATTAAGCTTAGCGCAAGTCCACCCAACCCACCCCCACCCACTTGCCCTACCCCAATCCAATATTTGCTTTTACCTCCAAGTCGAATATGGGCATCTCTTCCCATATGCCAACAAAGCAATAATTGAGCTGGCAACGTCCACGTTTTCACCAGTAGGCTTTATTGACTTCCTCCCTTTATAAGGGCTATTTTTATATTGGTTTTACCACTGAAGAGGACGCAGCTGCTGCAGCTACTACACCCTTAATATATAAAAACACACCTATTACCACAACCCGTACACGCCTCCCCAGTAACACCACAATGGTGGTGACCTTTGAAAACCTTCCTTCACACCTTCCCCCTCAAACACTCTATGAAGATTTGATGATGGGGCTATCCAAATATGGTACAAACCCCATCCTTCACTTCCTGGCCCCAAGCGGAGCTGAGTGGTTAGTGGCACCACGAGCAATGGCCACCATTACCCCCCACCAGCCAACCATAGCCCAGCACATCCCACCACGTGCCCATACCCCATCAGCACCAGATCACTTCTTTTGGTCTTGTATTGACAACGGCTGCACCATTTGCCCCCTCTGCCATGAGTTGGATCATTCCAAGAAAAGCTGCACCTACAATTCAAAACAAGCGGAATCCGCCATGCCCACACATGAGGCCACACAAACAGCGTTTGAGTGGGGATTTTGGCTGCCCCCCACCCCCTCCATCTGAACGCTCAAAAATCAACAAAACCTTTACACCCAAAGCCCAATCCGGCTTAACTTCTCAAAATATACCCAATCAGGGGCAGGTTTGGATCCATATTCAATCCAACCAATTTAACGCCCCAAAACTTACCCAATAAAAAACCTCATTCCTCCAAATCAATCACGCTCAACCAAAAACCCTGGGACTTATTGGATTATTTAACTGAATCTTGGGAAATTGTACCACCTCCCGACTTTCCAATTAATTTGGAACCATATCTACCTTCAGATTTCGATGCCCCATTTCCACCCAAGAAATATGTCCTCAAACCCACAGCTACCCCGTTCTTGAGTGACCATCTGCTTGCTGAGGCCGCCATGGCCTCTCCTGATAGCTGCCATCTCTGCGAAGCTGTGGCACTTATTTGTTACTCAATTTAATGAGGGGCTACATATAACCAATTACCCTGCCGATTTCTCTGAGGTTGCAAAGGTGGAAATTGAACGATTAAGGTAAACCGCCACCTCTTCTGTCAAGCAAGTTGTTGAACTGGCAGAATTTTCCCCCACCACGCGCATCACCAGAGCCAATATAACTAAATTTTCCCAGCTTCCTGATGCATGCGTACAAGCCAAACACCATGTTGCCAAATTCCTGTAGGCTGTGCTCCAGGCCCAGATTGTTACCAGAGAACTTAAAAATTATTTTTTCTTGACCCACATCCAGTGGATGCCCCAACCCCTTTTCTCTCAGCTTTAATCCATCTCTTCATTTAGAAAAAGAAATTGATAATCATTCTGATACCTTTCCCCTCCCCCTCTGCCATGATGGGATAAGTGGTTTACAACTTCTACACCTGATTGGTTAATTTTCCTTTTTGATTTGGCGTCTCGCCACTCATTTAGGGCTTTTGTTTTGTGTTTTTGGTCATTATTTAGTATTGATAATGTCCATCCCCTAGTCAGCTTGCCTCAAATAAATTCAGACTAATTTAAATTACGTGAATACCATGACTCAGGAATGGCTGGGCATCCTTAACAAAATAAGATGGTAACTCTCATCCAGAGAACTTACCGCTGGCCTGGTCTGGTTAGAGATGTTAGTAAGTACCTAGCTGGATTTGAAATTTGTGGGCATACTAAGGCTAGGAGGATTATCCTGAAGGTCAGTTGAAGCTGTTGAAGTTCTCGCATAAGGCTTAGAAATCAGTTATTCTAGATTTCATCATTGAGCTACCCCATTCTCAGGGATGTACCTCAGTTTTGGTATTAGTTGACCGTTTCACAAAAATGGCTCACTTCATTCCTATGAACACCAATGTCACAGCCAAAGAGATAGCCCAGCTATTTATAAAGAAGGTCTTCTTATATTACGGAATACCCAAGGAGGTTATCTCTGACAGAGGCTCAAATTCACTTCACACTTTTGAAAGCAGGTTATGTCAGATCTTGGAATTAAGAGATTTCTGTCTACTGCATATCATCCCTAAACAAATGGACAAACTGAGCGGATTAATAAGGTGCTGGAGCAGTACATGAGATGCTATGTAAATGCTGAACAGGATAACTGGGTTGAGCTGTTACCAATGGCCCAGTTTTGTTACAGCAACATGGACCATGCCTCCATTAAATGTCACCATTTAAGGCTAACTATGTCTATGATGTGATATGGGAACCACTGCCAACTACTAAAGTGAGCAATCCATCAGGAAGAGAATTTCTTAAGGATATTTATCAGACCCATGCATTATGTCTAGTAAATTTAACTTGAGCAGTGCAGACCTACAAGGATTTTACATATATAAGAAAGTGCCTGGGAAGACGTTGGAAGTTGGGAGTGAAGTTTATTTGGATGCTCACATTGTTCCTTTAGATGTACCATGCCAGAAATTAGCCCAACAGTGTGTAGGACCATATAAATTAAAAGAGGTCATTGTGAAGGTTGCCTACCAAGTTGCTTTACCTGAAGAATGGAAATTCATGATATTTTTATTGATCCCTCTTGTACAAGGAGGATGGTAGTTCCTTACCTTATCAGAAAGTTAAAAGCGCTACCCCCTTTGATTTATAATCCATATTCAGAGTATGAGGTAGAGGCTATCATTGGCAGACGTAAGCATTGTGGGTCAATAAAAACTCCTGGTCAAGTGGGCTGGATATCCTGCAAATGAGAGCACTTGTGAGCCTGAGAAGAACTTAAAGATTGCAGGCAATCTGTTAAAGAAATGGAAGAAGAAGGCCTTGCAGGTAGCTTCAGCCCTTGAGGGGGTTGATGTTAGGGTAAATCCTGACATTAGTGGCATTCCTGAGATTTCAGATATTATTCAACAGATCAAGAGGATTTGTGCTGAAGTTATATTGATTAGTTGCATATCAAACTATAGTTGTAATGGGTTTTGTTCAATTAATCACTTAGATTACCTTAATGTGATAATATTGATTCGCTTAATCACACCAAAATGAATTAAATGAGACTGAGACAATTCCCACTTCTTTCAAAATCAAATGCAATGTGAAATCCTATAAGCTCAATAGATTTATAGTGCTTCATTTTAAAATCAATTAGCTTAGGTAAGTTCAGGAAGTTAGATGGGATATAAAACTAGGCCATCCATATGTTTAATCTTTACTGTCAATAAACTATTATCACATGCTAATTCTTTTAAGACTTATTTCCTCATACTAGTTCAATACATTGTAAAATAAACAAGATGTAAAGTAAACCCATTTATTTTATAAAGCCTATACCAATTTGTACAGTTTCTACCTGAAATTCTGGAATTCTATATCCATGAGTGTAGATACACCTATACTTGTATAAATTCCTCTTTCATTACTTTCACATCCAATAATATAGCTGGTTTACTGACTTTAACAAGAAATGGGATTGATTGAAGCAGTCCTTTCCTCTTTAAGTTTAAACTTCCCAATTTTCCTTTCTATACTCTATATGGTGCACACCACCCCATTGTTATATAAGACTTTTAGCTCAAAATTAGCAAGTTCACAGCTTGTTATATCAAACTGGGATAAAGCAGTACCAGTCTCTGACAGTGTTTTTGGCTCATTTATCTGTTTTGCTTGGCATTGACAGTCTTCCTTTGCTTTCAGATTAGAAACATTTACCCTGTGGATTATTTACCTCAACTTGGCTTTATTCTCAGCAGTGTTTTAAATATGGTTTGGGAATTATAGATAGGGTGTACTTTTTGCCTTTCAATTTTTTTAAAACACATTGTCTATCTCATCTGATCCTTTGTGAGAGAATTTTTTGCAATGGCGCCTCATATTAGCGCATAAGCATGAAAATTGGAGAATAGTTTATCTCATGTGATTTGAAAAATTTCTTTTAGTTTTCTAAGCTTATTTTGATTTGGTGAATAATTTTGAAAATTAATTATGGTAGCACGTTTGCTATCTTTAGAAAATTTAGGTAAATTATTAACATGGCAGTCACCTTTTACATAAAATATTTCTTTGTTGTTCCAACCAATGTCTCTTCTGAAATCACCTTCCTGACAAAAATTTTATTTTAAACAAAAGTTTGATTGATATCTATAGTATGAGAGTAGCTACTTAACAACTTGGCCTTTATATTTGTACTAGCTCATTAGTAAATTCAAAAGCCCTTTTACAACATTATAGTTCTTTTACTTAAAGGATCCTTGCATTTTACCTTTGCAGCTCACTCCTTTGTTATTGATTTTCTGCATTTCATAAGTCACTAGTATCCACATACCCATGCTTTGCTACGGTGTTTTTATAAATTACCAACTTCTAAATCAATAAAGTTTTTATATTGGTAGATAGCTATCAATAAGTTCAGAAACGTTAAACCTATCAAATATTCCAACCTCCAACCACTTAGCTAAAATCATCTAAGCCTGAAAAGTTATATAAACCATCAATCACTTACCTGAATCTATTGAGCCCATCGAATCAACCAAAAAATGAACCACCAATCACAATAAACCAATTGTTGAGCGTACAAAACTGCTAAAAATGACCAAACATTTATCAAAACCTGTGAAACTATTAAATAAAATAAATGTATAATTCTAAGCTAAATCGCTTTATAATTACTATTAGAAACATATGTTTTAGATCTTTATTTAACCGAGGCAAGCCGACCAGGGGACAGACATTACCGAAAGAAAGAAAGAAACGACATGAAACCTGAACAGGGTCAACTCCGTCGAAGAAAGTTTTTCCACCTCCGGATCGGGACTCAAATTTTTCTGGTTACGTCATGGGTAAGGTTTTCGTGTTAATATGTTTTAGATCTTATATAGAACTATTATATAATTTATATGGTTTTATTAAAAAATAGCATATTACAATTCCCAAACTTTAAAGTACTTGTGCCAAGTTTAGTGATTTTTGGTTAATGCTCATGAAATAATGCATTTGATATAAATAAATAAACAGAATGATAGTTATATAAAGAAAAGTATAGGCTAATTCTTGTTTAAATTTTAAATTTTATTCGAGGTGGGCCGACCTGGGGACGATACCGCACCGATTAGGGAAGTGAAGAAAATGGGAAAGGAGGATAAAACCCGGAAAACCTCCATGCGCGGTGTATGATAGGCCAGGAACTCCATGGACCGCCTTTGCTATTTGCTAGCTCGGTTCGGGGCATTGGTGCGCAAAACCAACACAGTCAAAATCGTCCCCTACCCAAAGTCCATTACCGGGATCGAACTCGGGAGGCAGTGGTAGAGGGTCCATACTCTACCACTGGGGTATCCTCCCTTATAGGCTAATTCTTGTTAATACTCAGTTTAACATAGATTTGTATGTATGCAAAAGTTTACCAGATGATCCTAAATGATTGTTTTTTATATTGGTAGATGACTACCGGTAAAGTTAAGAAATCAAAATTATATTGATTAAATATATGATTATAAACCACTCAACCAAACCAACTAAGCTTATCAAATTAACTAAAACATCAACCGCGTACTTAAAACCATTGAGCTCATTGAATCAACCTAAATCCACAAATTATCCAGCCAAAATCAACCGACTTATTGAATCAACCAATCACTAACTACTTTATTAAAACCTTTAAGTTTATTAATCAACCCAAAACCACCAACCGCTCATTTAAACAATTTAAACTAATAAGTCAACCAAATATCAAACTTCTCAGCCATAATAATATACCAATTTCCATCAAAAACATATGATTTTCACTTGTTACATATAAACTTTTTATTTTACTATGAAATTAATATGCTATCTTATTGTACATCTACAGTATCTATTGAATATATATGTAAAGTCATCTTTCTAGGCCTTATCATTGTTGAGGTACAGTGATGAGTGTGTGAGTGAGTGGGCTTTGGCAAATATATTATAGACTAGCCAATTTACCTGTGCTTCGCTGTGGTGTCTATATTCTCAGATATTTAAATTTATTTATTTTGATTTTATATTATAGATAAACAATAACCATTCAGCCAAATCTAATTGCTCAATAGAATAAACAAAAACCACTAACCACTCAATTAAGCTAACTGAACTTATCAAATCAACTAATAGCTAATCACCCTATAAAATAAACTGTATCCTATCAGTTTGACCAAAGGCCATTAACACTTGGCCAAACAAAAAACCTATTGAATCAAGCAAATACCACCATCTGCTACCCAAAACATCTCTTTATACTTAAAATCATTGTATATAATATGCGGGTAAAGAATACTCTATCCAATTATATTGATGCAATGAACACAGCAGATATTATTGATGAAACTAATATTACTCATTTTAACCTTCAGCCACATTCAGGTGATATGCCTACTCCATTCTTATCTGGCATGGCACATTCCCTCAAACACCAAATTTGCTCCCCTTCCCCCTTGGTTATGCTAGGCTAGGGGAACCTGGTTTAGCATACTAGAGGTTAAATTGGGTTTTTTTAGTAATTTTGCTTCTTTTTTATCCTGCTTTTTATTTTTGTGTCAGCAAGAAGGGTCCCCTGTTCCCCTTGCCTTAAATAAATGAGTATGTGATATCTGCCTCACTCAAAATTTTCATGTGGGGCATGATCCTTCCACCCCCTTCCTTGAAATCTGCAGGTGTAGCTAATTTAAAATCAGCCAATCAGTCAAAGCTGACCTGCATATCCAAGCTATCTGTCTTGGCTCATTCAGCACCAAAAGCCAAAATTTCAAAAATTACAAATCTTACATCACCTCCTGTCCAATCATCATCTGTTACTGGGCCAATCATGCCAAATCTAAACCTATTTGACGTTCTCAACTGGGTGGATGATAATGATTGCCACATGGGCTGGATCTAGTATTTGAATAAAATAATTTTTTTGAATTTGTCAACAGAGTCAGCTCCTTGTCATCGTTTTAGCCCAAAAAAGGGCTATCCACAATACAAACCTCTGTTTGATATGGCAACTGAAGCAGCGGCTGCCCCAGAAAATACCTTATTGCAGCGTAGTGTTCAAGCTATGCTAGAACCATTGAAAAATGGTTTTCTGGGACCTAAATTTCCAAATCAATTCCCCTTTGCTGCAAAACAAGAGATTATTGTGATAGGCCATAAGGCCATCAAATTAACTATGTAAGCTGCACAAATGTGTGGCTTTAATAGTGATAGATCTTCTGAAGCTAAGACTGATTTTGTTTATCTGCCAAGTTTACTTTTTCATGTTAAAAATCAGCTGACTGATCATATTAATGCGTTAAACACAGGTAATATTATTGATGAGTCTATTTACACTATTTTTAAACTCCAACCACATTCAGGTGATAACCTACTCAAATTCCTATCTGCACTTGCACGTTCCCTCAAACACCCAATTTGCCCCCCTTCCCCCTCATCTATGCTAGGATAGGGGAACCTAGTCTAGTATGCTTGAGGTTAAACAGGTTCTTTAGCATATTTTGCTCTGTTTTTATCCTGCCTTTATTTTCTTTGTTGGCAAGAAGGGTCTCATGGCCCCCTTTGCTTTGAATAAATGAGTATGTGATATATCTTCCAAACTACTAAATCAACTTCTACTTAACTTGCCAAAAGTATTTTATTAATTAGGTGAAACAAATTATGCAGGTTTTAAAAATATATAAAACTAACATCCAGATACCCATGCTTTGCTATAGTATTTAGTTTATCAGATGATAAGCTCACATTGTAGCCTATAGGCTGTGCCAGCACTACTCTTGAGCCACTCAGATCAACAGCTTCGCTGTTGCCCTCATGGCTGATCTGATTATCTTAATTTTACTTAACCTACTTAAAATCCAATCTTATTTTTGTTGACTTTTGGTGAGCAATTTGGTGAATTATTAAAAAATATTCGCCAATTCTCACCCAAATAGATTGAACCCATTAGGCTCAATAATTTCTGATTTGACCTTATTTGCCAATTCTCACCCACTCACCCAAATAAATTGACCCTATCAGACTTGATTAGTTTCAAGTGAGCAATTTGGTAAATTATAAGTTAATATTTGCCAATTCTCACCCACTTGCTTAAATAGATTTGACCTATCAGACCCAATAAATCAGATTTGATAATATTTGCCAATTTTTACCCACTCACCCAAATAGAATAAACCTATCAAAGTCAAAGGTTTCAGATGTCAGTCAGTCAGCAAATACGTTTTATCAATCGGATATAGGTAGATAACCATTAATAAGCTCAAAAACTATTAAACTATTAAAAATTATAATTTCCAACCACTTAGCCTAAATAAATTAAGCCTGCCAAATTAACTAAACCATTATCACTTACCTGAAACTGTTGGGCCCATCAAATCAAAAAAATGAACCACCACTTAGCAAAAATTAATTATTGGGCTTACAAAACAGCCAAAAACTACCAACTTAATATCAAAAGCCTATGAACTATTGATTTAAATGAATATGAAAATACTCAGCCAAATTGCTGCATAATTATCATTAGAAACATAAGTTTTGGATCTCATATAGAACTGTTATTAAAATATATGTGTGATTGTATTAAAAAAGTATATTACTATTCTCAAATTTTATAAAGTATTGTGCAAAGTTTGGTCATTTTTTATTTGCTAATGAGATAATGCATCTTATATAAACGAAAAGAAACAATGACTTTTGTAAATAAAAGTTTAGGTTAATTCTTGTTGATGCCCAGTTTAACACAGATTTTTTTGTAGGTTTAAAGTTTACCAGATGATCCTAATCAATTCTTTTTTATATTAGTAGATGGCTATCAATAAAATTTAAGAATCAGATTATATATGAATCAATATAAAATTACCAATCACTTAGCCAAAACCAATTATACCTATTGAACTATCTAAAACATCAACCATTTACCTGAAGCTATTGGCTATCAAATCACCTAATTTCATGAACCAGCACCCAACCAAAACCAATTGATGAACCTTTAAAAACAACAATTAAAAATCACTTACCACTAACCAAAAACTAATTAACTTTATCAAGTTAACCAATCACTAACTGCTTATTAAAACTGGTAAGCTTATTAATCAACCCTAAAACCATCAACTGCTCACCAAACCCATTTAAAATCGAATCAACTGAATATCTAATTACTCAGCCATAACGCTATACCAATTTTCATTAAAAAAATATATAAGGTTTTCACTTATTACATATAAAACTTTTTATTTTACTATAAAAAACAAAAATACTTTCTTATTGCACATCTACAGTTTCTAGTGAATATCTATGTAAAGTTTCATCTTTCTAGGCCTTATCATTGTTACATACAGTGATGAGTGAGTGAGTGAGTGGGCTTTTGCATTTATATTATAGATTACTAGATTCAAAGTGGAAATATAGCATATCAGTTTAAACTTGGCATAAAGATCCTCCTTCTCCAAATTTGCCATGAAGGCTTCTGACACTCAAATAATGTACCTCAAGCCCATATCGATGGGGTACTTCTCATAGTCTTTGATAATGTTGGAATTGAGATGCCAATTCTCCAGCATGGAATCATATGCTTTGGGCCACAATCCGATGGGGAGTTCTGTGATTTCATAATACTGGTCATCGAGCTTCAGAATGCGGCCTTGCACCATGTAGCAGTTGGAACTGGAGGGCTTGATGTTGCCAGTGAACCCTAAGGTACCAGGGCAGCATGGGGATAGGGATTTGCCCTGCATGAGCTGCTGCAGATTGGAAAATACATCTGCCAGATTATAGCTGACAATATTGGTGGACCACCTGGTACCAATACCATTAACTCCATTCAGCAGAATGATTGGTACCACCAGCACAAAGAACTCAGGCTCCAACTTCATGCCAACCTCATCAAGGTATTTGAAAAGCAGTATAGCATCCTTGTGGAACAGCAGTTGAGTGAAGGGCTTGAGGTGGGTTCTGCTATAGTGAGCAGTGCCTGCATCATTACCACCCTGGGTGTGAGAGCCAAACTGGCCAAGGGGGTGAGTAGGTTGACGTTGTTGGCCCCCACAAAATTCTGGGCAAGGCCAATGATGGTTGATACTAAACTCTGGTCCCTGTGATAGTATCCCATCTTTCTCTTAATGCTACTAATCAGTGTGGTCACCATGATCTCAGAGTCAGGCCATAGGAAGCAGTCATACACAACCTTACATTGGCTAGACTTGAGGCCATCGACTATGGAGAGGATGCTGCAGCTATTATTAGCTACAAAAAAACAGGATCAACTCTTTGTTGATGAAGTCAGCATAAGTTATGGATTCGCCGCTCTGGTCAATGAAAGTATCAGGGTGAAACTGCCTGAGCTAATCCCTGTGAGCATTGGCCTGATTCTTGTTAAAGGCGATGTCAATGAGCTATCACTCATCATCCTGCATGTGTTCAAAGCAGGTCAAATAATGGGTAAGGTTATTAAATATTCCTGGCCCTCACTCCAAGGGATTGTACCCACACCTTTACAATGCTTAATATTATACTCACTGGCATTGTTTCTTGGGTTGTCCCACCACTGCTCAAACTTGGGTAACAAAAAGAAAAGAAGTGTGCTGCATTGTTTATTTTAGGTGTTGCCCTAACAATTGGAGTGATAAACTCCTTCATGAAGCCATCCACTGTGAGGAGTGTTGGGTAAAAATAATCAAGAAAGTTGATAAGCAGACCCTTAATATGTGACCCATCCAGGTCCTGGTCCATCATGATCATGAGATGCTCACACCGCAGCTTGGAGATGTCTGAGTTGTCCACCAAGCTGTTAAAGCCCATGATCATGAAAATATTGGTAAGTTTCTTGTCAGCCTTGACTTAGGCTAGGCTGGCATTCCAAATATTTATTAGCTTTCCACACAAAGGGTATACGCCATAGTAGTCCTGCCCCAACAAAGTCCGGGCCTTCACTGTCAGGGCATTGGTGGAGTCCCCCTCTATCAGGATCAAGGTGCATTTTTGAGATTCTCAGGTGCCAGCCTTGTTGGCATCCTCCAGCTTAGGGATCTCTGAGATGCGCCCACTATTGATAGAGTTCAATGCATTCACCATATCTATGTTGTCTTTGGCTTGTGAAAGGGCAGTGAGCATGTTAATAATCCCTGAATTGAGCTTGCTATTATTCAAGAACACACTGACCCCCCTCACCATGGTGCACATGCCATAAAATTGCCACTTAAGGAGCCCCACAATAACAGTATTGAGGTGGGTCATCTGGAACTTTCTCAGATCAGTTCAGAAGGTGATCCTTGTGAACTCCTCCCCCTTCCCAAGCTTGGTGATCTGGGGGGTCCAATCACACTCATGTTGTTGATATACTTTTGGTAGTAATTCTTGCCTGACTCTTTGCTTGCCGTCTCTACAATGAGCCTGGTTCTGAAGATTTTGCACAGCTTGGCCTAATATCCATTATGTTCACCCACCATCTTCTTCTCGCTGTCATCATAGTTGGATGAGGTGAGAAGGTGCCCAAAGATGAGCTTGGGGATGTAGACTTTCTCCCCCTTGTGGATCTCCACTGGAATCCCACTACCATTTTTGTACACTGAGATTAGGTTTTGCTCTGGGTCAATGGTGACCTTGATTTTGGTCATGGTGGGTCCTGAATCTACAATAGAAGTTTAATATGTTATCTGTAGTCCCATTTGAATTTGCCACATTAGACAACTTAAAAGCCTTCAACAAATATACATGTTATACTCACCTTGTTATTGGCAGCATTCCCTAATCCCTCATCAAAGCTTTTTAAGAAGCCGGGGAAAATTTTGTATATCCTTATAGATGAGGGTTTCCGAGGTGTCATCATAGATCAACTGCCATTGGGAGTCATCTTGGTTGAGCCAATATAGGTATCTGGCCTCAGAAGGATGTGCTCCTGCGGCGTCCTTTTTGGTAGAACTTCTCAACAGTTTTCTTTTCCACCTTACATGGGTTGACATTAAAGATTGGGGCCAAGGTGGGTGCACCCCCTTCAGGCGCCATTGGAGCTTCAGAATTCATATCTGACTCAGCATGCTCAACCTTGTTGATAAAAATGGAATTGGTTCTGGGAATGGCGGCCTTTATTGTCTTGGAAGGAGCCAAAGAGGAGACCGCATCCTTTGAGATTATCTTGGTGATGGCCTAGAATAAAAGTTAAATATGACTCAAAATGATAAATTGACAAACCTTCTGCTTTTTGGTGGAGGCATATAATTGCTCACTTAATCCAGGTAGATGGAAGAGGAGCTGCCTTTGGTTGTGGTCATTTCTTGGTTCATTTTTCCATCAAGTTTAAAAGTTATGCAACGCTAGAAAGGTTTTATTTAGGATAATAGTAAAATATATTCTAAAGGTTAAACTTTAATCTTTCAATAATTTGACATATATATGCATCCAAAAAATGAGGGTGATGTAAATCTAAAAACACATATAAGAGTCTAAAAACTGAGGGGTATATAAATCTAAAAATGATATATGCATACAAAAAATGAGAGGTATGTAAATCTAAAGATGCATATATGCATCCAATAAAAATGAGATTTTTATAAATTTAAAGCAAAATTTATCAAATATTCATATTATGACAAGGACCAAAATGAGCTTAAAAAGAGGAATCATAGGCTAAGAAACTCATGCCAAATATAAAGCCAAAAAATGGATGATTTTTTGAAAATCAGTGAAAGTGTTAAAAAGAAATTAAAAATACTCTAAAGGGTAAACTTAAACAACAATTACAAATATTCTAGAGTTTATACCTTAAGCACAAAAGATAGCCAAAGCTAGGATTGAGCAAGTAAGTTTTTTTTGAGGGATCCAGATTTAAAAACTTTTTATACCCTTTGAACAAGATAGTTTATCCTATGGTTAAGTCAAAATCAAATGGTATTTCCCCAATAGATTGGTTTGCTAGATCAACCTTGGATTGAGCAAGTAAATTTTAATTTGAGGGATCCAAGATTTAATTACTTTTAGAAAATATATTTAGATCTTATATAGAACTATTGTTAAAATTTATATGGTTGATTAAAAAAGTAGTATATTACAATTCCCATACTTTATAAACTACTTGTGCCAAGTTTGGTAATTTTTTATTTGCTCATGAGAGAATGCATATGATATAAATATATAAAGAATGATAGTTTTGTAAAGGAAAGTTAAGGCTAATTCTTGTCAATCCCCAGTTTAACTCAGATTTGTTTGTGAGTTTAGTTTACCAGATGATACTAATTGATCCTTTTTTTACATTGGTAGATAGCTTCCAATAAAATTAAGAAATCAAATTCTATTGAATCAATATAAAATTACTATCCACTCATCCAGAACTAATTAGACCTATCAAATTAACTAAAATATCAACCATTTACCTGAAACTATTGGCTATCAAATCACCTAATTTCATGAACCAGCACCCAGCCAAAACCAATTATTGAACTTTTAAATCAACTAAAAACTACCAACCGCTATCAAAACCTATAGCATATTGAACTAACCAATCACTAACTGCTTATTAAAACCATCAAGCTTATTAATTAACCTCAAAACCACCAACTGCTCACCAAAATCATTTAAAAATTAAATCAACTGAACATCTAACTGCTCAGCATAACATTATACCAATTTCCATATAAAAACATATAAGATTCTAACTTATTACATATAAAACTTTTTATTTTACTATGAAAATTAAAATCCTTTTTTATTGCACACCTACGATATCTATTGAATATTTATGTAAAGTTTCATCTTTCTAGGCCTTGTCATTGTCATGGTACAGTAATGAGTTTGTGAGTAAGAGCTTTTAAATTTATATAGACTATCTGATTTACCCATGCTTTGCTACAGTGTCTATAAAATTTCAGATCTCAACTTATTAATTTAGATTTATATTATAGATAAACAAAACCACATAGCCAAATCTAATTGCTCAATAGAATCAACAAAAACCACTAACCACTCAATTAAGCTAACTGAACTTATCAAATGAACTAATAACTAATTTACCCTATAAAAATTTTATTCCTATCAATTTGACCAAAGGCTAACACTTAACCAACCAAAAAAACCTATTGAATCAATCAATTAGCACCAAATTGCTACCCAAAACATCACTTTATGCTTAAAATCATTGAGTATTTGACATCACATTGGACCAATCCCACGTTTGAATGGGAGTATTTTATAAATCCTTTCTCTGAATCACCTCCTCATCATCAATTCAGCCCTAAAAAGCGCTGTCCCCAGTATAAACCCCTATTCAAAATAGCAACTGAAGTTGCAGCTGCCTGTAAGTCCCAGGGAGCGCTCCCTGGGCATTGATTGGGCCATTTTCCCATTCCTGAGCAAGAAGGTATCAAAGAGGATGGCTGTACCCCTTGTTACTCAGGGCGATCTCACCCACGTGGTAGATGAGCGCTGGGTAACAGCTCTTCCACTTCAGATCCCTCCCCGGTACCCACACTCACCTTGGCAGAACTGTTATGGGGAATTAGTGAAATCTGCACCAAAATCGCCAAAATGAAATCAATTGGAACAAAAATGAGTGGCAATCAGCTTGATGTTTGGACTTCAAATGGTTAAAAAGGGATGAAGACTAATCTATCAGCTGGAATTGTTGATGGTTTCAATTTGGCCAACACTACTGTTAGATTTTGATGGTCAAAATTGAAAATAACCCTTTGAGAAAACCATCAATGCTAATAGATTAATCTCATTGATGGATCCTTTGATCTTTCCTGATTTATCTGCATAACTAAATTTATTCCAAAAACACCTCAAATGTACTTATTTTTTAGCACTAGGTGGTCCCAACCTAAAGGGGGGATACACCAATCTACCTCAATTGTACTTAAATCGTCCCAATTATCATAGCTAATAATAGCTATGGTATAATCATACTATGACCAATTATCAATCCACTTGGGTGCAAAGTGGTCTCACGGCATTAACTAAATTGCACCTCCTAAATTAGTGCACTAATCTTAATGCACTAAGGCGAAATTTTGGGTTTAATTAATGAAATCAATTTATTAAGCACTTAAATATAGTCATCCCAATTAAGGGCGTACTTAGTGCTATTGAGAGGCCTGCTGATGTCCCAATTAAAGGTACATCATCTTTTATAGTTATATATTTTATTATCCCCATTTATTGTTATTTGTAGTTATGATGTAGCCCTATCTGGGAAGCTTTTGATGTTGAGTTTGCAACCCAAAATTGTCCCAATTATGAAAGTAAGATTGCTTTTGATTGGGCTGAAACAATTGTTATTTTTAGTCAATTTATGGGCCAAATTGACTTGGGGATTTTTCATAATTAATGCCATGACCAGCAGAGGATTGGCATAATATGAATGAACTCATCTAATAGATGAGTTCAGTCAGGAGATGCCTGAGAGGTATATAGTACTGGCGCCTGGCCAATTAATAAAACATCATCATTTACCATTTAAATATTAATCATTAATAACTACTTTCTCTTAGTTTATTATTGTTGTCCATCTGTCATCTGTCTGATATACATATCTATTGCTGTTATGTTTATATTAGATAGTAATTTGTGTTTATACTTCCCAGAGAGAAGTACATAGTTATCTGCCAGATAAGTAGTCCTGATTATAGAGGAATAATTTCCTAATTTTGTACAAAGACAGAAGGTCTCATATTTGTTGTTGCCAGTAGACTTAAGAACAGTGAGCATACCAGAGTTACTTGGCTATTATCAAGGTTATCAGAATTCATTTCCGATTACAAGCAGGAGTTTCATTGGAAAAGCGAGTTTTTATCCTTGAATTTATTGTTGTCATTTTAGCTTACACCATTGGCTGAAAACTTAACATTTTGGTGCTCACTCAAAAATATACTATCTATTCTGAACATGGACAATCGGCTTTCAGAATTTGCCAGAAAGTACAGTGACAACGAGATGGAGACAATCAATGTTCAGTTTATTGAGCATTTTATATCAAATCGTTCTGACAATGAGGAGGTGAATGAGTACTCATTATAGCTTATAGTGACTGGAACAGGTCCAACTTTACCTTCTAATCTGGCTGAGTTTACCCAGGCCAACATCAAGGAAATGTTGGAAACCCTGTTTTGAGGTTACCAGGTTGGTTCTTCAATAATCGATATGAGCTTTGGTCTATTTTATTATATATGGGCCAAGCCCTGAAGAACGAAATTTATCAAAAATACAGAGAAGCCATCAAGGCTGCTTTGGCCCAAAGACTTCAGGAGAGTCAGGCCAACACATATGAATATTTAGTTAATTTTGTACAGCTATATTAAGCATGATCAACGCATCTTTGCACATCAAAATAATTGAGCTTTCTCACCTTCACCATATTCAAGATGAGGAACGGTCAGCCCACGCTTGCTTGTTAGAGAAGCTGGATACTTGCTTTAAATAAGTGCGCAAAGCAATCGTTTCAAACACTGGAGCTGCAGCAGAAGCTCATGGCCAAATTGATGAGTTGGTAGCTCAAATTAACGAAGGCGTCCCTATAATAGCAACACAAGTGCTGAACAATTTTGGATTCTCAAGTCAGTGGAAACAGGATATCACCAACCACTGCATCAGACTTGAGATTCAGTAACATTATGTTGCAGCCAATATGGAAAACCTTCTACAACAAGGTCATAATTAAAGAAAAACCCTTCGAGAGTTGGAGGAAAAATATGTCAAATTGAAATATTATATTCAGACCAAATTTTCAGCTACTCAGAGGGATATCAAGGCTTTATCCCAGTTTCCTCTTGCTACAGTAGAACATCAAGATAATTCAGATATCAAGGCCAAATTAGCTAACGTATGGTCAAGTATTTCTGAACTCCATACTTCCAATACAGTTTATTTGAGGAGAAAACCAATATGGAGATTCAATTGCCGCTTGCTAACACCAGCATGTCCAGAATGTCAGAAGAAATGAAGGCACTTTCAGCCCTAGTGACATTAGCTGAGGCAGATCTCTCTCAAGCTAACAAGGAAATGGAGTATCTTAAGACTAATAGTTGCAAGTGTGCGACCAATCTTGGGGGAGGGGAGGATGAAGAAGCAGCCCAAAAGGCATGCCAAGTTGCGCTTAAGAAGCCACGTCAGTCCCAATATCAAAAAACAGAGTCAAGCAATTTAGATGAATATCTTGAGGCAGATGAAGATTATGGGATGGATGTATCAAATACATGAAATATTCCACAAGTACTAACTTCTATGCCCACTATAAATCGCTTGCAACATCCCATTCTTCCCAAAGGTTCTCCAAGTCTGTCAAACTTAAGAATAGAAACTGTCTCCTCAGTTAGGTACTCTGGCAGAGATGACTTTAAACCACTTAATTTGCCGAGATTTGATAAAGAAGGCAATGTATACTTATTGAAGCTTTTTTAGAAGTCCATGAGAGGAGCGTCCAATCATGCAAAAGTGACAGCCCTCATCAATTGTTTGGACTTACACAGCATAGACCTCGTAATGCCCTATTTAGGGGAAGATTGATCTTACAATGAGGCCAGATAGGCCGTCATTAAGGACTATAGTGGGCCTGAAAAGCTGTCAACCCAAAAGATGGAGCACTTAAATTTTGAGTTCAGACCTAATGAGTCTCTATAAGACTTTGCCAATTGATTTTAACATGAAGCTCAAGTACTCCTTAGATTGAACATTATGACCAAATATGATGCGTTAATCGCCATGGAACATGCTGTACAGCCCTATTGTGATTTGGAACGAGTAATGATTCCTGCCTTTAATCACAATATGGAAATAAATAGAATTGTGGGCTATTTACGCCGCTGTGCAAAAAGCTTTGAGGCGCCAAATTGGCTAAATAATCTGCAATGGGTGCATCCCCAACAGAAATTTAGTAGTACAAGTCACAATCAAGAAATAAATGGGAATCCTAAGGAGAAGAAACCCAACTGTCCCAAATCTAGTGCTATCACTTGCCATCGTTGTGGTAGAAAAGGGCACTTTTCCAGCAAGTGTTATACCTGAATGGACGTGAAAACAGGAGTTAATTTGGCTTACAAAGTTGAAAAAGACACAGAATTGGGAAAGGGGCAGGTGGTGTAGAGGCGGAATGCTCTACTACCATAGTCATACCAGAAACATTCCGCCTGATCCTGGCAAACTTTTTGTGTCCAATTTGATTAACAAAGATTCCTTACATTGTATTATGGCTGACAATGTACATATGGTCCCAACCAGATCCTGAAAAGGCCAAAAATCAGGTGAAGCCTCAGAAGAGGCCCTAATAGAGGCGGCCAAACCATATACTAAGCAAATTATGGACCATGGCCTTGATCCTCATACTACTCACTCTTGTGACCTGCCCTTCTTAAAAGATGTACAGGTCGCAATCCCTATGCAGATTCTGGTGGAAAACTTCCCTAGAATATGTTCTTGCCTCAAATCACACTTGGAGTTAGGCAACTCCTGAATCTATTCACTTAATAAACACTTCTAAAACATACTCTGAGTGTACCTATGCCAATATTGCTGTCAATAAGGTCCGTGTTCAGGCCATTATTGATTGTGGAGCTCCTTTAAATATCTTCAGCACTAAGTTGGTGAAGAAGTTAGGAATAGCCCCAGATGTTTTCCATGATTAAGAATATGGCACTTCAGGAACACATACCACCAGAGCTCTTGGGGCATATAGTGCCTTACCACTAAGGTTTAGGTTTATAGTAGTATCCACTCCAGCTATAGTCTTGCCTAATCAGAACTACAAGGTCCTTATTGGCACTGATTTTATGAGAAGATATGGAGTGGTTACCAGTCATAAGGATGACACCTTAACCATCATTAACCAAACCATCCCAATTTACTATACAAAGAACGCAAAAAGCGGGACTAAAGAAGCCTAATCTGTTTATTAATTTGGCCTATCAAGATGGAATAATCCCTATCAAATACCATAAATCAAAGCGTCATGTCATGGCCCTTCCAACGCTAATCCACAAGTCTAAGGGAATACCCTCCGAGAAAACAGGGAGCTAACTCTGGACTCAGGAATGCAAGCAGTAGTCCTGACTGGGCTAACAATTCAAATCCCAGAAGGACTTTATGGCGAAGTTTATCAACCTTGGTCCCAAACTCGACTCAAACCTAATGTGGCGCCTGGGATAATTATTCCTGGACATTAAGAAATTAGTGTCCTCTGTGAAAACATGCAGAATCAGCCAATTTTTATCAAAAGGCACCAGGTGGTTGCTTATCTCCATTTGATTCCTATAACGGAGATTGAATCTTTAAATGATTTTGGAACCCTGGATGAGCTAGGGCTTCCCAATGATGAGTTGGATTATGTGCATAATGACATACCTGTGGCCAATTTAGGGGAACTAAATGATCAGGAAAAGGACTGAGTTTGAGGATTATTTGAGAAATACCATAAGATATTCGCCAAGGACAATTTTGACCTGGGATGTGTGAGAGGAGTGACCTATATGGTAGATACTGGGTACCATTTACCTATCTGATTGAGGCTGATTAGGCGTTCAAAAACTGCTGAAGAGGTTGTGTTGAAGGAAATTAAGGAACTTCTTGACCGTGGTATGTTGATGCCATCCAAGAGTCCATGGGATGCCCCAATTCTCATTGTAAAAAAGAAAGATGGGAGAAACAGGGTTGTTATTGACTACCAGAAGCTTAACAACATTATAAAAAAGGATTCCTATCCTCTTCCATGTATTGACGAGGCCCTAGACAGGCTTGGAGGTGCAAAGTTCTTCTCAGCGATGGATTTAATTAGCGGCTATTGGCAGATTGATTTTCTCAAAGCTGAGCGAGAAAAGTGCGCCATTATTACTCAAGAAGGGTTATTTAACCAGTGCGGATACCCCAAGGACTCTATAATGCTCCAGCAACCTTCCAGAGAGCGATGGACACTATACTGGGCGATCTTAAATTGTCATGTGTACTAGTATACCTAGGTGATACAAACTTATTCAGCCATACCTTTAATGAACATCTGGAACACCTTTAAGAGGCTTTCAAGAGGCTAGCGGCTGCAAACTTGAAGAGCAAGCCCCACAAGGGTCAATTCTTTAAGGAATAGCTGGAATACCTTGGGAGTGTAATTGATAAAGAAGGTCTTTGGACACAACCAGCCAAATTGGAAGCAATATCTAAAATGAAGAGGCCTGAATCCAAGTGGGATATTCAAGTATTTTTGGGCATGATTGGGTACTATCGCCAATTTATTGCTGACTTTGCTCAAATCAGAGAACCTTTATTTTATCTACTTAAGTATAAGGTCTCTTTTGAGTGGAATTTGCCCTGCCAGGAGGCATTTGACCAGCTTCAGTTGGCCCTATTAGTTGCGCCAGTGTTTCACTATCCTGACTTTGACTGGGAGTTTATTTTCCAAACTGGTGCGTCATTAATGGCAATTGGAGACATTTTGTCCCAGGTTGTAGAAGTTGGCGAAGAGCACCCAGTAGCCTATGCTAGTTGGACTCTAAATGCCCATGAAAGAAATTATACTGTGACAGAAAGAGAGTGTTTGGCAGTTATATATGCCTATAAACAATTCTGAGTATACCTTCATGGAGTGCATTTTACCATAGTTACTGATCATGTGTCCCTAAGCTGGCTTAACTTGAAGGAGCCAGAAGGACTTTTGGCTCGCTGGGCACTTAAGCTGCAGGCTTATGACTATACCATCAAGCACTGGGCTGGTGCTAAGCATCAGAATGCTGATTGTTCTTCCTGTCTGCCCATCATGGCAACCCTCTGCCAGCCTGTGGATGCCTTGTTTCAGAAGATGGTTAGTGGAACTTTTGCTGATGATCCCAAACAAGTGCAGAAAATTCTTTAAATTAAGAAAAATACCTATACTGAAAAAGGAATCTTATTAAAGGTGATTGATGGGAATATATATTTTCACATCCTTTGGCTCGAGAAGATCTAATTTTGGCTGCTCATAAGGCCACCAGCCATGGAGACTTTAAGAAAACAAAGGAGCAGCTCAAGCAATAATTACTATTTGGAATCGATGCATTTTGACATCCATGATACTTTGAGCTGCAGAGAAGAGTGCAAAGGGGAAAACCCCTTTTGAAAAGCTAATTTGTACCAGCTTGTTTGGCCCAACTTCGCTTGGCACACTATACCATAGATGTGGTTGGACCCTTCCCAATTAGCAATGCAAAAGCCAAATATATTATTGTGGCAATCAATCACTTGACGAAATGGGTCAAAGACAGGGCTATTTGGGACTTAGGAGCCTCGACAACTGCTAAATTTATTTTGGAGCAAGTTATTCATTGGCACAGATGTCCTCAATTCATATTAACAGATAATGGCACAAATAAAAACTGCAATTATTCCCCAGAAGCTTAATGAATTAATGGGGGTTCGTGATGTTCTGTCACCTCCATATCACCCAGAAACAAATGTTGCAGTAGAATAAGTTAATGGAACACTTGTCAATATCCTAATAAAGCTGACTACTCAGAAGCCCTCCAAATGGAGTACATTCCTCAGTTCAGCCATTTTTGCATACAACATTTCTTACCATTTGGCCACAAAGATGTCTTCTTTCCAACTTCTATATGGGAAGCATCCAGCCTTACCACCATTGTTGCATTCCTTGCTACAAGAACCCCAGGAATTGAGTTATTCTCAGTATGGTAAGAAGCTTGCAGAAACCTTAATTAAACCGCAAGCCAAGGCTTTTGATAATAACTTTGAACTTTGTAAGGCCTGAAATGAAAAAGATCAAAAAAACCAATATGATCTGCCCAAATTTGCTGTGGGGGATGAAGTATAATTTTTTAATACCCATAGTTCAGGCCAAACTACAAGTTAAACTGCATTTGTGTCAGCCCATTATATGTTATAAAGAAATCTTCAAACTTTTCCTATACTATTAAGGAGAAAAATTTGGGACATGTCTATAATTGAGTCCATGCTAAATTCCTAAGAAAGTTTAGGAAGAGGGCCAATTAGAGAAGAACTCAAAATAAGTATATACAAATATGAGAAAATAATAAATATGAGAAAACTAATAATAAGAAAAAGAAAAAAATATAAGAATAATGAAGTAAAAAAATAAATAACTGAGAAAAATAAGTAAAAAGAATGATAATAAGAATATATAATATATAAGAATGAAAAAATATAATTGAACTTTAATAATGAAAAAAACCAGCAAGGTTTTTATTCCTCTGCTTCAAAGGGGGAGCAACTCGAGACCTAATTCTTCATCTTTGTGCACCAATTTGGCCCAATCTAGCTGCTGAATGGAAAAAAACAGGGCCAAATGGACATCATTAAAGTTGAGAAAAAAAAATCCAGGACTTTAAAACAATCTGAAAACATATTCATATAAAATGTTTGGTCCAACTAGTTAAAATAACGACGTTGTTTGAGAATAAGAGCAGTGACAAATTTCTGATATGCTGAAGTGGTGTTGTTTACAGATATGAAGAGAGAATTGGGAAACACAGGGTTTATATTCCAGTCAAGTGGGGGGAAATGTTAGATTTTGATGGTTGACTTGAAAATAAACCCTTTGAGAAAGCCATCAATGCTAATAGATTAATCCCATTGATGGATCCTTTGATCTTTCTTGAATTATCTGCATAACTAAATTCATTCCAAGACCACATCAATTGTACTTAAATCATCCCAATTATTTTTAGCTAATAATGGCTATAGTATAATCATACTATGGCCAATTATCAATCCACTTGGGTGCAAAGTGGTCTCACAGCATTATATAAATTGCACCTCCTAAATTAGTGCACTAATCTTAATGCACTAAGGCGGAATTTTGGGTTCAAATAATGAAATCAATTTATTAAGCACTTAAACATAGTCATCCTGATTAAGGGCGTACTTAGTGCTATTGAGAGGCCTGCTGACGTCCCAATTAGGGGTGAATTATCTTTTATGGTTATATATTTTATTATCCCCATTTATTGTTATTAATCAAGTTATGATGTAGCTTTATTTGGGAAGATTTTGATGTTGAGTTTGCAACCCAAAATCGTCCCAATTATAAGAGTAAAATTGCTTTTGATTGGGCTGAAACAATTGTTATTTTTAGTCAATTCATGGGCCAAATTGACTTGGGGATTTTTCATAATTATTGCCATGACCAGCAAAGGATTGGCATAATATTAATGAACTCATCTAATAGATGAGTTCAGTCAGGAGATGCCTGAGAGGTATATAGTACTGGCGCCTGGTTAATTAATAAAACATCATCATATTACCATTTAGATATTGATCATTAATAACTACTATCCCTTAGTTAATTTATTATTGTTGTCCATATGTCATCATCTGATATTTGTATCTATTGCCATTATGTCTATATTAGATTATTGTGTGTGTTTATACTTCCAAAAGAGAAGTACATAGTTACCTGCCATAGAAGTAGTCTCAATTATAGAGGAATAATTTCCTAATTTTGTACAAAGACAGAAGGTCTCATATTTGTTGTTGCCAGTAAACTTAAGAATGGTGAGCATACCAGAGTTACTTGGCTATTATAGAGGGTTATTGGAGAATCTATTTCCTGATTATGAGCAGGAGTTTCATTGGAAAAGCGAGTTTTTATCCTCAAACTTATTGTTAAGTCATTTTAGCTTGCACCATTGGCAAAAACTTAACAACTACGATCAAAAAAATCACCCCCTCCCAAAATTATTGTGGATCATCCTTGACAGGCAGGTAACAACATCAGGAACCATCAATGAGGGTTCAAAGCTTCCTGCTAGCAAATTGGGTGTTGCACCTGATGCAACGCTTCTGACCGAATGAATGGCTCAGTGACCAGGCATGGGCAGGTTGAGCATCCTGAACCCGTTCCCAACCAAATGGGCCCACCCCTACATGGGGTGGCCTTGAGGGATTCCTGCTGCTTGTCAGGCTAAATGGCATCATGCCAACAGACAGAAATGTAGCTGAGTCTCAGCTCAGATGTTCAAGGTCAAACCAACACCAACTCGGCCTTCCACCAAATTATTTGATGCTGGTTCCCAGTGAACTTATCTGCCCCATTCCTGAACAATTCGTCAGTTAGGTCAAACTTGCAGGACCCAATCCCAGCTTGTTTCCTCTCTAAATCGACCACTATTTAATCAGTCACATTGCACTGAGAAAATTGTTGGTCAATTTTCCTTTCTTCAATTTTTCATTAAAAACCTTTCCTAAAATCTAGTTTTCATGTTGGGAAGCAAATTGCCTTTTCCGCTGACCCTTGCACTCCCCTCAGGGTTAAGGGCCATACTTGTCTGGTATATTATTATGTGCCTATATGAGATTCTGGCTCATCAGTAGTTATTAGGGAAACTCCTTTCCAGCTTTATATCCATCATACCAGAAGCAGTGCCTTTGGCATTTGGGTTTGCCGTTTGGATTCTCCAGCATCTAAGCTGGCAGGCCATTCTATTTTTACTTGCTGTTTGCCTAACATAATTGACCACAATTATCTTTAACCATTTCCACCTTTCTCATAGACATTGGTGCAGCAATGGCCCCTCCTTTTCAACTGAACCAGGTTGTGAAGAATATTTTCCCTGTCCACAATAATCCAGTTCCACTCAAAACTTCAAATCCACACCCCATAGTTGCTGCAGCTATTTTGTCCATGTCAGTAGGATCTGACATCCCAACTTGCAACGAGTTTACCTCCCATAAAAGCCTAGCGGTTTTACCTGACCTCACTACCTTTTCTTTGGTATCACTGAATTTCATCCACAACTACCAATAAGGAGAACTTTGCTTACTTCTTATTACCCATAAAGATTAGTGTTGGGTCCCATCACATCTCCTTTGAGGCCCTGGTGGAAACTGTAGCCACGGGTAATTTCATGAGTGTAGAGCTGACTCAGCAATTGATACTGACCTGGATGCAGGCCCTTCAGTAATGGTTGCATTGTCAGCCTCCCAAACCTCATACCTGGTTTGCTGACTAGTCACATTTTCAATACACCAGTTCAGCTTCTGTGACTGCTTTTCTGCTATGCCAAACTTGGTGTTTCTGGTAATCTTAGGAGTGGGGGTGGTGGTGGCAGCATGTCAAGATCCACCGGAGTCTAACTTGCTGTCATTTGTTAATGATCAACTGGAGGGTGAATTCCCCTAATTGCACTCTTATGAAAGCTCAAGTTCACAGTTCTATTACTTCCCTCGTCTCTCCTGCAGGCATACCATCCAATTTTCCAGAAAGTTTAATGCACTATCAAAGCATTTTTGATTCTGAAAAGGCAGATTGTCTGCCTCCTCACACTAGAGTTGACTGTGTAATTTGTACAACGGTGGAGTTGTTGAATATCAACTGCCCGTTTTATCCCCACACAGCAGAGGAGGAGGTTGTGCTCAACACTTGGTTGAATGATATGTTGAAATAAGGGTGGTTGTTTAAGGAGACCTCGCCAGTCGCGTCTCCCAACACTTTTACTAAAAAAGCTGATGGTTCTCTCCGCCCCTGCATGGACTATGGACACTTAAATAAAGTCACAGCTTCCAATCCCTACCCCCTGCCTTTAGAGCAGACAATAAGCCAAGAAATCACCAAATCTTGGGTGTTTTCCAAGCTGGATCTCATCAATGCTTTTACCAGATTCAGGTAATGAAAGGGAAAGAATGGTTAACAGCGATCCAGACAAAGGGAGGCATTTTCCAATTCCGCATAATGCCCTTTGGGCTGAAGAATGCTCCTGCTATGTTTCAATGTATGATCAATAATGTACAGGGTAACCTCCAGTTTAACTGCTCAGTTGCATATATCAACAACATTCTGGTTCACTCCTCGACTCCCAGACAACACGCTAATGACTTGGAAGCAGTTGTGGCCACCTTGCATAAGGCAGGCTTGTTTGTCAAGCCTTCCAAGTGCGAGTTCTATAAGGAAGAGGTTACCTTCCTTGGGAACCTCATCCTTAAAGATGGTTATGCAATCCCTCCCAATAAATTGGATGCTATCCGAGAATGGCTAACCCTGACTACCCAGAAACAACTACAGCGTTTCTTGGAAACCATCATTTTCTTTAAAAAATTTTCCCCAGCACTTTCCCAGCTTGCTGCCCCGCTCCACCCCCTTACAGGAAAAACGCACCATTTTGCTGGATGCCCAAATGCCAACAGGTATTCAAATCAATTAAAGAGGTGTTTGTGTCCCCTCCCATTTTGAAGCATGCTGATCCCACCAAGCCATATATTGTTGCATGTGACAGCTCATCGGTAGCAGTGTGGCAGTGTTGCTCCAGGAGCACAATGACTTGGAACACCCAGTCGCCTGTTTTTCCTGCAAGTTCACCTCTACAGAGCAGTCTTGGGCCATCTATGACAAGGAGTTGGAAGCCATAGCATGGGAATTAACTCATTGGAGGTATCTGTTACAGGGTGCTCAACATGAGTTAACAGTCTGAATGGACCACCAGGCTCTCTTGTACTTTTGTAAACCTCAAAAATTGGTGCATTGGCAAGCCCAAACCTATTATGACTTGTGCAGTTTTAATTTCAGATACAAATTTGTAAAAGGTGCCCTCAACGTACTTCCCAATTTTCTCAGCTGCAGCCCCACCCACTGTTCTGCGGATCTAGAGGAAGTGGATCTTGTTACCATGATTCCTGCCACCCAAATCCTGTCGATTGTCCCCCCTGTTGTTTCTTCCATCGCTCTGGCCCCTGACACTCCATTAATTGCTCAGGTCTTAGCCAGTCAAATCGCCTGCCCTGAGGGCTTGGAGCTGATTGAGCAGTTATCTCACCAGAAGCATAAACACTCCCTATATTTATTAAAGGAAGGTCTTATTTATTTTTGGTCATGCGTTTGGGTCCCTCCTGTCAAGAGAGTGTCTATAACTCTTTCATTCCCAGCAAGGTGATGTGGGATGCAAACCCACATTGCTAGGGAACTAGCCATTAAGAGGATGAGAAATGAGGCACCTCAAATGATGCCTGTGCAAAAGGTACCCCAGGCAAGGGTTTAAAGTGCAACATATAATACCAGGTAAGTAAGAAACATCCCAGCTTGAGTGGACCCCAGAGGGGAGTCCCTAATCAAATGAAACTTGGTGCTAGTAGAATTGGGTGCCTCAATCTGGAGGGGACCTAAACAGCCCAAGAAAGCACCTGGGATTTGGGTAAATGGTGATAAAAGGTAGTGGCCCATATAGTTGGAGACCTCCCCAAAGAGGTCCACCACCAAGTTCACCCAAGGAACCATTTGGAAAAAACGTAAAATAACGGGTAAATTTATTTGAGAAAGTCAACCAACGAGGAATGTTGGTCGCAAAAAACATTTAAAGTGGGCCGGGGAAATTCAGGTTCTGTGGAAGTGCGCCCAAGCCTTGACGCTCCAATAAACAGACGCTTCCATCCATTTTTGTAAAATACAATAAAAGTGCCTTCACTCAAGTAATCGATTGAAGACATATTTTACCCAAACTTAAAATTTCATAACTTGAATGGGATTTGAACCCTTGCTCTCCAATTAACCAAATTGAACCATCTTCATTTGTAACATAAAT
The DNA here is from genome assembly GCA_022478985.1 of Massospora cicadina. Taxonomy (NCBI): domain Eukaryota; kingdom Fungi; phylum Entomophthoromycota; class Entomophthoromycetes; order Entomophthorales; family Entomophthoraceae; genus Massospora; species Massospora cicadina. Next base: position 35,666 of record JAKSZP010009609.1, on the reverse strand, counting down.
CGTTCATTTCAGTGCCTGGGCCGAGATAAGAGGCTGGGCGTTTTGCACCCCATTAGTATCAACCTGGGCATGCTTGGCTTGCACCCAGCATTGATCTAAGGTGTGTTTCAGGTCAGGAAGAGCCTGAAGTTTCACCTTCTGGGCCTCCTGTCGCCCAGCCTTATCTTTAGCATCAGTTCCCACTATTAAGTCATCCAACCATGACACCTCCCTCCTTCAGAACTGAGGTATTCCATGCACATCACAATACCCCCACTGTTGGTCATCCTGGTAATAAGAAATGCATCAACTTGATCAAGTGGACCTACAATTGGGCAGGTTTGACAAAATATGCTCCAGGATGGATAGCCGACTGTGTTACTCGTGCTCAGGCTAAGCCAGACCACTCTAGTAGAAATGGTCTTTTACACCCCTTACAGCAGGTGGAGGGTCCATGGATGTCAGTGTCCGTGGACTTTATTGTTAAACTCCCCTGCTCTAATGGGTTCACAGCGGTGATGGTGCTGGTAGATTGTTTCAATAAATTTTCCCTCTTTATTCCTTGCACTTCTGTGATTACATCGGAGGATACCACCTGCCTTTTTGTATGTCACATGTTCTCAATGTTTGGTCTCCCACAGGAGATCATCAGCGACTGGGGTACACAGTTCATGGTGCAGCTTTGGAGTGAACTCCTATATATCCTAAAAATATCCCCCTGCCATTCCACAGCTTACCATCCCCAGTCCGATGGACAGACTGAGCGAGTTAACCAATTCCTCAAACAGTACCTGCATTGCTATGCTGCGGCTGCACAGGACACCTGGGCCAACTACCTTCCCCTCGCTCAATTTTCTTATAATAATGGAACGCATGCATCCATGGGGTTTTCGCCCTATGAAGTGACGTTAGGTTATAATCCTTCATTTTTGGTTGGACCTTGCTTGCAGCCTGAGGTCCAAGCTGCCACAGATCATGTTAACATATTATGTCAACTCAATCCTTGGTGCAGAAACACCTCACCAAAGATATTGATGACTACAAGCAGTTTGCAGATCATAAGCGGCTCCCAGATCACAATATAACAGTGGGCTCCTATGTTATGCTCAATACCCGCCATTTAAAAATTCAAGCTCCTTCCCATAAATTTGCAAGTAAGCATTCAGGCCCCCATTTGGTGGAAGAGGTCTTGGGTAATGGTGCATTTCGGTTGAAGCTTCCAGCTCACTGGAAACAGCATCCCATCTTCCACGTTTCCCAGCTGTTACCTTTCAAGGATATGGTTCCTATGGAACCTGAACCAATCATCATCAAGGATGCAGAAAAGGCCAAGGTGGAGAATATCCTGGCAGACTGTAAGTCCTGGCAGTCCATTCAATATCTCGTGGCTTGGAAAGAATATCCAGTCTATGAGAACAGTTGGGTCAAGGCGTGTGATTGTGCAAACTGTATGGAACTAATTGAAGCAGTTCACAAATCCCACCCTGATGCTCCCCGCCCTCCCCAAAAAACTGCGATGGTAATGGCGATCAAGTTACCCAAGGCGCACAAAAATGTGGCTTTCTTTCAGTTTCCCAGTGGTGGCGCCCTTCCTTTGGAAAAAGGAAAGGGTAGTGTAAGTCCCAGGGAACGCCCTCTGGGCGTTGATCAGGCCATTTTCCCATTCCCAAGCAAGAAGGTATCAAAGAGGATGGCTGTACCCCTTGTTACTCAGGGAAATCTCACCCACGTGGTAGACAAGCGCTGGGTAACAGCTCTTCCACTTCAGATCCCTCCCCAGGTACCCGCACTCACCTTGGCAGAACTGTTATGGGGAATTAGTGAAATCTGCACTGAGATCACCAAAATGAAATTAATCAGAACAAAATTGAGTGGCAATCAGTTCAATGTTCAGACTTCAAATGGTCAAAAAGGGATGAAGACTGATCTATCAGCTGGAATTACCAATGGTTTCAATTTGGCCAACACTAAGATCAAAAAAATCACCCCCTCCTAAAATTGTCAGGGATCATCCCTGACAGGCAGATAACAGCATTGGGCACTATCAATGAGGGTTTGAAGCTTCCTGCTGGCAAATTGTGTGTTGCGCCTGATGCAGCGCTTCTGACCAAACAAACAGCCTAGCAACCAGGCATGGGCGGGTTGTGCGTCCCAAACCCGTTCCCAACCAAATGGGCCAGCTGCTATGTGGGGTGGCCTTGGGGGATTCCTGCTGCTTGTTGGGCCAAACACCATCGCACCAACTGTCAGAAATGTAGCTGAGTCTCCGCTCAGACATTTAAGGTCAAACTGACAGCAACTTGGCCTGCTGCCAAATTCTTTGATGTCAGTTCCCAGTGAACTTATCTGCCCCATTCCCAAACAATTCGTCAGTTAGGTCAAACTTGCAGGACCCAATCTTGTCTTGCTTCCTATCTAAATCAACCACTATTTAATCAGTTGCATCGCACTGAGAAAATTGTTGGTCAATTTTCCTTTCTTCAATTTTCCATTGAAAAACCTTTCCTATAATCTAGTTTTCATATTGGGAAACAAATCACCTTTTCTGCTGACCCTTGCACTCCCCTCAGGGTTAAGGGCTATACTTGTCTGGGATTTTTACCATGTGCCTGTATGAGATTCTGGATCATTGGCAGTTATTAGGGAAATTTCTTTCCAGTTCCATATCTGTCATACCAGAAGCAGTGCCTTTGGCATTCTGGTTTGCTGTTTAGGTGCTTTGGTACCTAGGCTGGCAGGCTGGAGTAATTTTTACTTGCTTTTTGCCTGACACTGCCCTTAATAACACCCTGTTGCAAGGCAATATTAAATCTATTTTGGACCCTTAAAAATAGTTTCCCTGAGCCAAACATTCCTGAAGAATTTTTTTTTTGCTGCAAAACAGGAAATAATTGTGTTGGGCCACAAGGTGATTGAATCAACCATGCAAGCCACTCAATTGTGTGGCTTTAACAGTGGTAAATCCTCAGAGGAAAAAACTTATTTTGTCCATCTGCCAAGTTTGCTCCTGCAGGTAGAGAATAACCTATCTGATTATATTGATGCAATGAACACAGAAGATATCATTGATGAAACTAATATTACTCATTTCAACCTTCAGCCATATTCAGGTGATATGCCTACTCTATTCTTGTCTGGCATGGCACATTCTCTCAAACACCAAATTTTCTCCCCTTCCCCCTTGGTTATGCTAGGCTAGGGGAACCTGGTCTAGCATACTAGAGGTTAAATTGGGTTTTTTTGGCAATTTTGCTTTTTTATCCTGCTTTTTATTTTTGTGTCAGCAAGAAGGGTCCCCTGATCCCCCTGCCTTGAATAAATGAGTATGTGATATATCTTACAAACTACTAAATCAACTTCTACTTAACTTGACAAAAGTATTTTATTAATTAGGTGAACCAAATTAGGCAGGTTTTTAAAATATATAAACCTAACATCCAGATACCCATGCTTTGCTATGGTATTTAGTTTATCAGATGATAAGCTCATATTGTAGCCTATAGGCTGTGCCAATGCTAATCTGGAGTCACTCAGACTAACAGCTTTGCTGTTGCTTTCGTGGCTGGTGAGCTGATTATCCTAACTACTTAATCTACTTAAACTCTAATACTGATTTTTGTTGAGTTTCAGGTGAGCAATTTGGTGAATTATCAGATAATATTCGCCAATTCTCACCCAAATAGATTGAACCCATCAGGTTTGATAATTTCTGATTCGATCTTATTTACCAATTCTCACTCACTCACCCAAATAGATTAAATTTATTAGACTCGATTAGCTTCAGGTGAGCAATTTGGTGAATTATTCAACAATATTTGTCGATCTTCACTGAATCGCCCAAATAGATTGAACCCATCAGGCTCGATAAATTTTAAATTCGATAAGATTCGCCAATTCTCATCAACCACCCAAATAGATTGGCCCTATCAGACTCGAAGGTTTCAGATGTCAGTCAGTCAGTGAGTATTCAGTGAAATTTTTTAAGTAGATATTAAAAAAATTATATATTAGCATTCCGTCCCCAAACTTTATAGAATACTTGTGCCAAGTTTGGTAATTTTTGGTTATTTTCTCATGAGATAATGCATCCTATATATAAACAAATCAGCAGACTGATAGTTTTTTAAAAAGTTTAAGCAAATCCTAGTTGATATTCAATTTAACACAGATTTGTTTGTGGGTTTAAAGTTTACCAGATGATCCTAATCGATTCTTTTTTATATTAGTAGGTGGCTATAGATAAAATTAAGAAATCAAATTATATTGATAAAACCACTGCCTCCCGAGTTCGATTCCGGTAATGGACTTTGGGTAGGGGACGATTTTGACTGTGTTGGTTTTGCGCACCAATGCCCCGAACTGAGATAGCGAATAGCAAAGGCGGTCCATGGAGTTCCTGGCCTAACATATACCGCACATGGAGGTTTTCCGGGTTTTATCCTCCTTTCCCATTTTCTTCACTTCCCTAATCGGTGCGGTATCGTCCCCAGGTCGGCCCACCTCGAATAAAATAATTATATTGATAAAATATAAAATTACCAACTACTCAACCAAATAATTAAACTTATTGAATTAATTAAAACATCAACCACTTACCTGAAACCATAGAGCTCATCGAAACAATTAAAATCCACCACCTAGCCAAAACCAATTGAACTTTTAAATCAGCCAACAACCAAAAACCACTAACAACTCACCAAAACCAATTAACTTATCGAACTAACCAATCACTAAATGCTTGCTAAAACCATCAAGCTTATTAATCAACCCAAAACCACCAACCGCTTGGCAAAACTATTTATTTTTATTTTATTTGAGGTGGGCCGACCTGGGGATGATACCGCACTGATTAAGGGAAATTGAATGAGTGGGAAAGGATAAAATCCGGAAAACCTCCATGCACAGCGTATGATAGGCCAGGAACTCCATGGACCGCCTTTGCTATTCGCTATCTCGGTTCGGGGCATTGGTGCGCAACGCCAACAAAGTCATAGTCGTCCCCTATCCAAAGTTCCAGTACCGGAATCGAACTCGGGGAGGCAGCGGCAGAGGTCCCTTTCTACCACTGGGGTATCCTCCCCTAATAAATAAAATGAATTATTAGTAAATTTGTTTATAAGAGACTATATATAATATATATACAATGAGCTTTAATTTTATAGAGAAATAGTAAAGGGTCAAAAAGGATATATAGAGATAGTAATATTTAATAAAAGTAGGAAAAAGAGCCATTTTTAAAAATGCACTAATTTTTTTGGGGGAAAAGAACTGGGGATAAAGGTTTTTTGGGAAAAAAGAACCTCCTTTAAAAAAAGCTCTAAAAGTATGAAATAATTGAGAAATTATGCCCCCTCAATAAAACCCTTTTTAAAGTTGGTGTCATATTTTAACTGACTTAAAGTAGGTATTTATAATTTATATACTCAGCACTGTATATTATAAGTTGCTTATAGTTTACAATTAGACCCAATCCAGACATAAGATATAAATTTTATTTGTGAGAAAAATTTTATAAGTCAGGTTGGAAGATGGCACCAACTTTAAAAAGGGTTTTATTGAGGAGGCATAATTTCTTGATTATTTTATACTTTTTAGAGCTTTTTTAAAGGAGGTTCTTTTTTCCCAAAAAAATTCTATTGGTAGCTATCTACCAATATATAATGAATTAATTAGGATCATTTGGTAAACTTTAAACCCACAAACAAATTTGTATTAAACTGGGTGCCAAGGATTAACTTATACTTTTGTTTACAAAAATATCCTTCTGTTTATTTAATTATATAGGATGCATTATCTCATGAATAAATAAACCAAAAATCACCAAACTTGGTGCAAGTACTTTATAAAGGTTGGGGATAGTATATACTATTTTTTAATAAAATCATATAATTTTTGATATCAATCCTATATAAAATCTAAAATATATATTTCTAATGATAATTATATAGCAAATTGACTGAGCATTTTTACATTCATTTAATTTAATAGTTTCAATGTTTTGATTAATGGTTGGTAGTTTTTGGCTGTTTTGTAAGTTCAACAATTGGTTTTTTGGTGAGTGGTGGTTCATTCTTTGGCTGATTTGATGGTCTCATTAGTTTCAAATAAGTGATTGATGATTTAGTTAATTTGGCAGGCTTAATTGATTTTGGCTAAGCGGTTGGAGGTTGAAATATTCAATAGGATTAATGGTTTCCAAACTTATTGATGGCTATCTACCAATATAAAATTAAGAGAATTTAGAATCTGGTAATTTATAAGATGGGTGAGTTGTGCACTGTAACCACAAGCTAAGGTGGGTAAAAATGCTGTAACAGGTTCAAAACCTGGTATAGCTATGATGAATATAATTTTCTCTAGCCCACTTATCATTCATTATTCAATTAATAATATGGAAGTAAAAGAAATTAAAAAAATCTGCTAAGTTATAAAACTGTAGCAAAGCATGGTTATATTATTAGTCTGGGTATATTCTGCTTATAACTAGAAATAATTGCATCTAGCATAAAATTTTTAAATGCTTTAGGTGTAAGATTTAGTATACCTTCAGCTATGCTGGGATTTATTACTAGTGTAGATATTACTGTGACCTATAAAATTAGTGACCCAAGATCCTTGTATTTCAAAAATGGATTTTACTTTGCTAAAAAGCTGGTTTATCTAGTTTTTATCTTTATTCTTATAGAAAGTTAATATATTAGCTTAAGTTATTTTTAAATGTATTATAATCTCTAAAGACTTATTATATTAAAGTTATTTCTTTTAAAATAGATTACATAAATTATATATCTCTGCTGTCATTGCAAATAATTGAAAACATTACTAGAAATTGGAGACTTTGTAATACTTTATATTATATGATATATATATATATATATATTAGCTAATATATAAAAATAGCAAGATAATCTCAAAGATATTTTTCAGACAGCTTGTTAGGCAATATCTTGAGCAACTTGTGTTTTAAGGAAGTGTATTGAAAAGCTAAATAGTTTTCTGAATGGCATAAACCTGTAAAAAGAAGAGAAGCAGCCTTCCTTATAGGTAGTATTGGAGAAAGAGGCACTTAAAGATAAAAGTAAAAATCTGTCAGATATACGTTGTTATAGCATATGAGTGATTTATACAAGTCATGATCAATATTATATAAGAAGAGGGCAAAACTTTAAAAAAGATATAAATAGAGGCTATGGAAATAGATAAGTACACTAGAAGCATCTAGAATTCCTTATTTATGAATGCTAGGTTTAAAAATATTTTCTCATAAGTGAAAATAGTATCATTTTAGGTTCATAACATCTTAAACTTAATATATATACACAGAATAAAAAAGAATAATAAATCAAGCTGTACTATTAATAAAAAGTTCAATTAAAGGTTTTATTTACACTGCATAACTGTAAGTTCTGGGATCAGCCTCTATACTTGGACAGGAAGGAAAACCCTAAAGAAATAAAAAGGGTGCCCAAGAAGACTTCTGTATTCCTCAATAACAAGGGCAACCTAGACCATGTAGTGTATGAGTGATGGGTTACAGCCTATCAGCTTAAGATCTCCCTCTTGCTAGCCATCCCTACTATTAATGAGTTACTGGAAAGGATTAGGAGTTGTGCAAGGTGGTAGAACCCAGAGGGCATCATCAGCCTAAAATTGCTTCCCTGTTACAAAAGCAGTTAATAAACTATTACTAGCCTTCCAGTCTGGATGTGGAAACCCAAGATACAAGCCAGATTACCAAAGGTATAGCTGACCACAGAACTTTATTTATTTGAAAGGGAAAAAACTGGGGGCTGAAAATTTGCTACAAAAGTTAAAAACACTTTATGAAAAGCTATGAAGTGGTGGCAGCTGCTGCAAAGTATCCAAGAGAGGCAGCTTTTTTAGGCACAGACTGCATTATATGAGTATCTCTGGCAACAGAGGGATGGAACTATATGGGATTACCTTGAAACTTAACAATCTGAGATGAGAGTACCTCAAAGAGAAAAGTAAGGTTGCAATGCTTCAAAGCAACCAGATTAGGAGACAAGCTCAAATGGCCCACATACTGATACCCTCATTCAAACAGAAAGGGCAGAAGTTTGGTGATGATTGCTACTATAGCCCAGTTATTGTGAAGACTGGGGAACATGGCAACTTAATAAGTATTTCAGTTTACTTTCACAAATATATAATTAAAAAATTCTTTGAGGTGAATTTGGTTATTAGAAACTAATAAAACTGTATAATAGCAGAACCTGTTGGGGAAAGCTGTTTTAAAAAGCAGATATGTGAGGATTAAGGGGAGTGTATCAGGGTCAAAGATTCCCTCCAGATGCAATTTTGGTGGATTGACACACATTAACTTCCATTACAAATTTGGATCTTGCTTGACAAATTGTATTATTAGAAAGATTATACTAAATTATTTTGAAATGATCCCACCTTTCTGGATGAAAATGATTTATTTGGTAGGCTGACAGGATGCACCTGTAGACAATGAAAGTAGGGCTAATCAAATTTTAAATAGAACAGGTCTAACATGCCCAAACCTAGTGAGGATGGGCTCCTCTTCTCTGGTAAAATGTAAGAGAATTGGGCGAGAACTTCCAAGCTCAAGTTTGATCTCACTGATCAATTACATTTATAATCAGCTTGTACACTTATGCGGTAAATGGATTGTCATTATTCCAATATGACTGGATAATAATCATGGGACAGCTAGGGCGCAATCCACCAAAAATGACATCAGATATGAGTATTCAAGTGCCTCAAGATGAGGCAATATTGGGATTAGTGGGGTTTATTGGATATAATAATTTTATTATTGGTTCGCCTCTAAATAAGGCAATGTTGACATTCAACGATTACAATTTAAATCGCCTACAATTAAGGCAATAGCAAATTTGAGAATAACCAGCTGAAACAAGGAGAATTGGTGGAACCGAATAGTCCAAGCTATGAGAGTGGTATCATCCAAGCCACTGTAATATAAGCAAGATGGGCGATTAAGAGGGGGTTGTTGATGAGTGAATGAAGAAAAAGCGGAATATAGAAGTATACACATTATTAGGTATATTTAATAAAAGAGGTTGTGGGAGCAAGTGCTCTGTATTTATTTTAAAAAGTTTATACTGTTGTTTTGCAGACAATGATCATCATATTGTTGGTTCCAATTGCTCAGTGGGTCAAACCCTGTGCAAAATCCGCTGGCATATTTATTGATACCGCCAATTTTATAACAGTGGTGCTCACTACAGGGGGCCCATTGATCAGTTATAAAAATAATAAAACCCAGTTGCCTGCTATGTTGCAGTCCGGTTACTCTAATAAGGAATCTGCACGAGATGCTGGGGCTGTTTCATACAGTAAATTTAAACTTGAATTGGACACTGTGCTCAAAAAACAAGATGAGCTGCTCCAGAAAGTTTGCAGTGAGAATCTGCCGCCATTTGATTGTGATGGAAATATTCATGGGTTCTTTCAACAATTTGAGTTTGCAACTGAAGGAACCTCAGACTGGCAAAGGCGAAACTGTTGATCTCAACCCTGGATGCTGGAAGTGCTGATCAAGTCATTTGTTATCTTCCAGATAGTTCTGTTACATACCAAGAAGTTAAGAAGATGGTGCTGTGGTTGTTCAGCGGAACTGCAAAGATGTCGCAGCAAAAAGCTGAGTTCCTGACCATTAAGTTTCAGTAAAATGAGACCCTGACTGCATTTGCTGAGCATTTTATGGCGGAAGCCCATGTGTTGATTGGGGCAGGGATTTTATATGCAGCTGATGTGTGCATTGCTATGTCCTCTGTGGTAAAGCCATACCCTGAGCTTTTTAACGTCATGGCCCCGTTGTTGGAGCCTTATGTACCTCTTCTTAAACTTTGTTCAGTTTGTATGTTGTTAAGCTGTCACTTTCCCACCACCCAACATTGAACAGATTCACAATGTCGCCGTTGCTGACCCTAATTATGAGGGGGGAATCAATCAGTTGGGTCAAGTTTCACCCGGATACTCACCACAGTCCAACATCCATCTCATATCTGCCAATTAACAATTGACCAACTACCGCTTTAGCCCTAAATACGCTGATTGACAGCAGGCGTTCTACTGATGTGAGTCTGGTCATGCCAATAATCTTCATAATACCTTTCCAAGTGAGCCAACCTATATTAAGAGCACACGTAGGACCTATGGAGTTTGTTATTTTAATTGTGGCCGCACTGGGCACATGGGACGATGGTGCCCTAATTGACAGATCCCTTACATACAACAGGATCAAAGTTATCAGGGAAAAGTCAGAGCGTAGTAGTGATGGGACTCTCTACTTCTGCTATCTCAAATTCATACATCCCACCAGAAGCTACTATATTAAGTGCAGCAGAAACCTCCCAGTATGACGGTGCTTCCCTCTACCAACAGCCAGTTGGGGGAGTAAGTGTGCTGTCTCAAATACAAGTCAAAGAAACAGCGGACACAAGGTTTCTGGAGCAACCAAAGCCTTACACTTGTCAAATGTTTGACCAAAGCCCGCCAGACCAGCTAAAACCATTCATAGATGCGTTGTCTCTAAGAGGAGTAGAAGTTGCCCTTCCAGCGGATGCTAAAAATCAGAGTACCCTACAGTTGGTGCAAGTATTATGAAAATCCTGGAAAAACGTGAGCAGCTGAATGTACAAGTATTAAATAGCTGGCATTCATCTTACTCAGAGTGCACCTACTGTGAATTGTGGTAGCCAAAACCTGAGCACGAGCTATAACTGATATGGGCGCTCCTGTTAACATTGTCTCCACTAAGTTGGTGGTGAAGTTATCTTTAAAACCTGACATAGACCACCAGATGGTGTATGGGACTTCTGGGGCAGAAACCACGGTCTCTAAAGGAGCGTATAGCGCGCTTCCCTTGCAGTTTGGATCTGTTGTTGTGGTGGCTCCAGCGGTAGTATTACCAAATAGCAACTACGATCTGTTGATTGAGACTGCTTTTATGTGACACTATGGGGCTGTCGTTGACATGATGGAAGAGACCCTCACTATTTTGGGGCAGTGGATCCCAATTTATTTTACCTCCAGTGGAGCGCCAAAGGAATTAGTGCATATGGGCAATATCAACCTTGCCTATAGTGATGGAGTATGGCCTGTTTGCTACCATCAACTAAAGCGCAAAACTTGAGCCCTTCCCCAGCAGACATATGAATATCAAGGGTTACTCTTTGAGCGGCAGGGCCCATATCTATCCCTTCCGGTCATCAAGTCTTAGTGAATACTGAGTTAGAGGTGGAAGTGCCGAGTGGGTTATATGGGATAGTTATTGAGCTCTATCATCAAACATGGTTTGAGCCACATGTGGCTCCAGAGATTATACTTCCAGGACATGGGGAGATAAAGGTTTTGTTAGAAAACCTGCAGAACGAACCAATGCAAATCTGCCACTACCAAACTATAGCGTATCTACATCTGATTCCCATAGACGAGGTCCATCAGGTGCATGATTTTGGATCATTGGATGAATTTGGACTACCTCTCAAAACATTGGTCAATGTACCAATGGTGGTACCATAGAGTGATTTAACGGGATTAACGGATGAACAAAAAGACCAAGCAATAGCTTTATTTCAGAAATACAAGGGAATTTTCGCTGTTGACAAACATGATTTAGGGTGTGCTTGGGGGGTGGTCCATTGATTGGACACTGGTGATCATCCTCCGATAAAGTCTCAGCCAATCCGCCATTCTTGGGTAGTGGAAGACATGGTTACTGAGGAAATTGACAAGTTATTACAACAAGGGATGCTTGAGTCATCCAAGAGTCCGTGGGCTTCACCTGTTTTGATTGTAAAAAAGAAGGACGGCACCAATCATGAAGTAATAGACTACTTGAAGCTCAACATTATTACAAAAAAGGGTTCATATACCATGCCTAGAATCGACAATGCTCTGGACCAATTAGGGGGTGCCCGCTAATTTTCTGCAATGGACTTAATATCAGGCTACTGGCAAATTGAGTTACCTTTGGCAGAATAGGAAAAATGCGCTGTGATCACCTCTAAAGGCCTTTTTCAACCAACACAGATGCCTCAAGAACTGTGCAATGCTCCAGCTACTTTTCTGCATGCCATGGACACTATTCTTAGCGACCTGAAACTGTCATGCGTCCTAGTATAACTTGATGATATTAACGTTTTCTCTTGAACCTTTTCGGAGCACCCCAACCACCTTGAAGCAGTATTCTGCCAGCTGGCTGAGGTGAACATTAAAATTAAACCTCAAAAGTGTAACTTTTTCAAAAATCAGCTGGAATACCTAAGGTTTGTAGTAGACTCAACTGGGCTGCAGCCACAACTGGCTAAGGTGGAGGCCATCAGCTAAATGACTACTCCCAATAGAAAGCATGGCATACAGGTATTTTTAAAAATGCTCAGTTACTACTGACGCTTTGTCCATAATTTTAGCTATATTGGGGGCCACTATTCGAGTTGTTAAAGAAGGACGCTGTGTTCAAATGGATAGAATGTCGTTAATCCACTTTTAATGTACTCCATATGGCGTTGAGCAGTGCACCAGTGTTGCAATATCCAAACTTTGACCGGGAGTTTATTGTTTAGATGGATGCATCCCTTCCCACTGTTGGGGCAGTCCTGTCTCAGAAGGACAATGAGGGGGAGGAGCACCCCGTGGCATACTGCAGTCATAGCTTGAATTGCCATGAACGAAACTACACCGTGACCAAGTGAGAGTGCTTAGGGGTGATTTATGTGTATAAGCAGTTTTGAGTCTACTTGCACGAGGTAAAGTTTAAGGTTGTCATGCATCGTTGCGCTGGTTGCAAAACTTGAAAGAGCCTGAGGGGCAGCTAGCTCAATGAACTCTTAAGCTGCAAGCTTATGACTTTGAAATTCTTCATCCCCAGGTGCAAAGCACCAAAACGCTGATTGCTTATCAAGATTATTAACAATTGCAGTTACAGCAGATTTAAGTGACATCATGTTTGCCAAAATGCTCAGCGAAAAGTATGACAATGAAATGCCCCACGTGATTAAAGCGTTGGACAAAATGTAAACAAATACCTTCCAACAAAATGGAGAATTGTATAAGTGGATTGGCAATTCTACAGTGAATTTTCCGCGACCCTCAGCATGGTCAGGAATTATTATAAGCGCCCACAAGGCAGTTGGACATGGCGGGGTGTGCAAGACAATGGAGTTGTTGCGCCCTTGTACTATTAGGAAAGTATGAATTTTGATGTGCTTGAAACTATTTCCTGTTGCCATCAGTGCCAAACGGAGAAGCCATTCCACCAAGACTTCATACCAGTTAGTGAAACCTCACTTTGCTTGGCATACAGTCTCCATTGATGTTGTTGGTCCCTTGCCAACAGGAGCTAACTGGTGTAAGTACATTCTGGTGGCTATTGACCAATTGACCTGGTGGGTCAAGGCAAGGGCAATACGGGATTTGGGAGCGGTTACAGTGGCTAAGTTTGTAATGGAATGCATTATTCAGCGCCATGGCTGCCCTCAGTTCGTTCTCATTGATAATGGAACCAACTTTACTTTACACATCCTCCCCAAACTAAATGAGCTTATGGGTATCCGCGGAGTTCTGATGACCCCATACCACCCCAAGTCAAATGGAATGGTCAAACGGGTGAATGGAACTTTGGTGAACATAATACAAAAATTAATAACGGATCGCCCTTCTGATTAAAGTTCTCTTCTTTCTACTGCCATGTTTGCCTATAACATTAGTTAATATTCCACCATGAGGAAGAGTCCCTTCCAACTACTATATGGCTGACACCTGGCCCTTCTGGCGTTACTTTATTCTTGTGTAGAAGACATCAGTGGAATGGAACCCCACCGCTACTTGACAAACCTCTCGAACATTCTGATCAGATTGCAAACTGAAGCATATTCCTTCAGCTTAGCCAAGAAGATTAGGAATCAGGCCACCAATCAGGTACATCATAGTGGTCTGGCAACATTCAAGGACAGTGATATGGTTCTCTTTCATGACCAACATGGATTCAGATGGAGACACAAGCTGGCCAGTATTTGGACTGGTCCATTCAAAGTTATAGAGAAAACTGGTGTTGATGCCTATACCATCAAGGATCCTGCAAGTGGTCAGATCATTAACCGAGTACACACAAAGTTCCTCTGACCATACAAGCAATAGGAGCCTTATAATCCAGTTAAGGGAGGGGGGTAATGTTGCAATTCCAATATGACTGGATGATAATCATGGGACGGTTAGGGCACAATCCACCAAAAATGACATCAGATATGAGTATTCAAGTGCCTCAAGATGAGGCAATATTGGGATTAATGGGTTTTATTGAATATAACGATTTTATTAAATCGCCTCTAAATAAGGCAATGTCAACATTTGACGATTACAATTTAAATTACCTACAACTTAGGCGATAGCAAATTTGAGAATAACCAGCTAAAACAAGGAGAATTGGTGGAACCAAATAGTCCAAGCTATGAGAGTGGTATCATCCAAGCCGCTGTAATATAAGCAAGATGGGCGATTAAGAGGGGGTTGTTGTTGAGTGAGTGAAGAAAAAGTGGAATAGAGAAGAATACACATTATTAGGTATATTTAATAAAAGAGGTTGTGGGAGCAAGTGCTCTGTATTTATTTTAAAAAGTTTATACTGTTGTTTTGCAGACAATGATCATCATATTGTTGGTTCCAATTGCTCATTGGGTCAAACCCTGTGCAAAATCCGCTGGCATATTTATTGATACCGCCGATTTTATAACATGGATTATGTTTTGACGCCTTCTTGGATGGTAAGGGATGGCAACCTACCTGCTGGCGGTGAACTCTGGCCACCACTTCCTGACACAACCCTGAATCCTCTCCACCAAATCCTTTGTGGTGGAAAGGATGGCCAAGGGAAAACCTTTCAGAGGGTAGGCTGTAACCCATCCAGAACATAGGATATACTGTCCTTTTTGATGAGGGGGAAACGGCCTGTTTTTGCCACATCTTTGTTCTGAACAGAAACTTTTCACTATATAGGCACAGGGTTGCTCCCCAGGACTTGAATTATCATTCACTCTTTGCACAATAGGGCTCTGCCATCAGGAACTTGTGTGAGAAAATAGTTCATATGTGCCTTAGTTAACTGGTTGTTTAGATGGGTGACAACCTTCTAGGGGATGGGGAGCTGTGGGGTATATTTCATAGAATGCCTCAACCAGCTATTTGCAATTGGTATAATCTTTGGCACTTACTTAACTGTTTTTGAAGAAAGATAACCCCTTACAGGAAACTAGGTATTGCAATGAAATACTAGACTTCCTTAAAGCCAATATGGCCTAAGCCCAGCCTTCTGAGAGTCATCTACAAACTATAGCTTCTAGGATGACAGGTTCCTTGATCTTAAGTGAGGACAACTGGGATAGGTGGAAGACATCATGCTGCTTCCAATGGGACAAGTTTATCAGACAGAAACTAAATTCCCTAATTCTTCCTCAATCATATGGGGCCCAGATATTCTTTGAAAAACTTTCTGGAGGGGACCTTTATATGAAGGTGGCACTTATCCAGCATGACTAGGGAACCCACCTTGAACTCATGAGTGGGAAGTTGCTTTCAATCTGTGAACATTTTGTAGCCACTAATAGCCTTTTTTAAGTGCTCACAGACAGGGTTTGGGTATTTTGGAGCTGCATCACATGGTCTTCTGTAGCAGGCACCTTGAAAACAAAAGATGGGAACAACTTGAAATGAGGGGCTTTAACCCAAAATGGCTTGATATAGTGAAAATCTGGAGGACAGATAGGTTTCTTTAATATATGCAAACTGTGCCAAGGGCATATCAGCGGCCCAAGTATCCTGAGTAGCAGAAAATAGCAGTGAAGATAATGCTTGAGGATCTGGTTGACCCACTCCATCTGCCCATCATACTGGGGGTGAAATGCAGTGGAGTGACAAGGGTTGAGCATAAAATTTAGCTAACAATGTACTCGAAAAACAGGCTGTAAACTGAGGCTCCTAATTACTCACCATTTCCTAGGATAGGCCAAAAGTCAGCTTGCTTACATAAGCTTGCTTAGTTTTTGAGGCCAACTTGCTTATAAGGGGATCTGTCCGCACAGATTAAGCACCAGACAACCATTAGAAAGGTCATAATCATCGTCATTTAACAACTTCCCTACTGATGCTACCAGTTATAGAATTGATCTCTTAGTTAATATATTTGCGCTTATGGTGAAATTCTTGTTGACACTCTCTGACATGTCCTCTTTACGGTGTCCCACAGGACACAACAGAATACAATACAACATCTCCCTTGGTAGTTCAGCTCCAAGGTATCTAAGTAGATGAGTATCCTTTTAAAACATAGCAGATCTCAGAATGGTTACTGTGTTCTGCTCAATTGCTAATCCCATACTGGCTACTGACTTTTAGATCACTTAAACCACTATAAGTGAAACAAAAAGTATTAAATGAAATCCCGTGGAAAGGTTTTCTATTAAATTATCAAAGAAGTAATGTATACTTCTGGTAAAAAATCAAGATATAAAAAGTAATGATAATTGTAGATAAATTGAGATTTAGGGTAGTAATAGATGGGATTTCAGTATCCCATTTGAGGCAGCATCTGATTGCCGCTTTGGCTGCCTCCTCCTTTTGGTCTAATTCTTGTGTCTGTGAGCTCCTTATTGTGGTGATTACCCCTGAACCTGGATGTCCAGGGGCCCTTTCTTGTCTCCACTTCTGGGTTGTGGGTGGTAGCATCACTTTAGGGTTTGCTTTTTTACCTTATTTAAAAATATGCATACTAACTTTGGGTTCATGCAATGCGCGCCTTCAATGTAATTTGCATCAGATTTTCAAGCAACTCTTGAAATTGGTTGCTTGCTATTTTTGGTAAAATTCAGATGAGAGACTTGATCATTCTTGTCAGGATAATTTGGTTAGGTCCTCACGTAATTATCAACTGATTGAAAAGTATTGTGCACCTATGAAGGTATTAAATTGTATCAATTTTCATAATCTTTGTTAGAAATTCTGTCATCTTCATATAGTAAATTTTCTGAGTGTCAGGTGTAAAATTACTTTACATGACATCATCTTGAGCTTTTGGAAAATTTCTTGGGTTGACAGAATCATTAAAAGGGGGTTTTAATACCATCTGCAGCGATTAAGTTTCCTACACTTCTGCCAGTTTAGAATTTTACTCTGTCTGTTCTGGCATCAAAGTATGATTGAATAATGCTTTTGTGGCCTCATTCATTATACCCATATTATATATAGGCCACAGAATATGCACTTATCAGATCTATTAATGCTTTACCAATATGATGTTAAATATTTTCAGGAGTATTCTTAAAGCCAAAGGCGTAACCTTGAAACAAAATCCCTACTTGGTTCAGAAAGCAGCAAGTCACCATGTCCCTTTTTTATTGAAAACTTGGTCAAAGGCGTTTGAAAAATCCAACTTACAAAAGACTTGGCTTTCTCCACATATAGGCGTTTTGTGTCTCAATAAAAATGGGCTGCAAGTCAGATATGGTGACATTATTCATGTTACCATAATATAATCATGAGCATAGAGTGCCATCTGCTTTTTCCACAAAATAGGAGTGGTGAAACAGTGATAAAGTTTTCTGAAAGATAGAACCTTTCTCCAATTGTTCAGTAACACAGACATTCTGACTGCCTTTTCCCTCAACGGTAAGGGGTAAGTGAAAGAAGATATGCAAAACATCTTCTTTAAGAAAAGAATTGCTATCATACTCAGAATGGCTGGAAAAGCATTTGTAGGTGCTTTAAAAAGGTAATATTCTACCCTCTAAACAATGAATTTAAAGTGTTTTCCAAATTAGGATTAATCAGAAGAATTGGTAGAGTTTCTGAACATTTGACCATAGAGGCAAGTTTGCTGAGGAGTCAACAGATGATATGAGAATTACTATCTCTTCCTCCTCCTCTCAAAGCCAAGGTCAAAGAATAGGACCTCATATTAAATTTCTTATTATACTTTCACATTGCCCCACACACAAAATAACAAGGTACAGAAGATTTTAATTTACATAAAGTGACAGCGAGTGCATACATACAAACTTAAAGCACAACAAGACCTTATATTTTCAGGGTGGAAATTGCATGGAGGCACCCACTATAATTATATCTACCAGGTAAGTATTGTAACATAGGTATTCAGATAGGTCTTAAACTATAAAAATTTTTCAAGGAACCTATATCAACCAGAATAGACATATATATAGATATTTCCAAAGGGAAATATGGCATGAGCATGTCTGTAATGCTCAAGTTCCAGTAGAGGTGAAGGGCGAGGGCCTCCCTGCTATGGAACCCACCGCTGAATAAAGAGTAAAACAAGAATTTCAGAAGGATGGTGCACAGAAAGCCCCAAGCAAGGGGGCACATATTGGACTAAATTGGACTTGGTAGATATCAGAAAACAAAGCTAAACACATGCACATAAACATATTAACACGTGTGGGGTTTTTAATAAACTAGATGACCAACGAGGAAAGTTGATCTTTCAGGAACATAATCAAACACTGTGGGGAGAGTTGTTGATTGGCGGAAGTGGTGCCAATCCTAAGAGAACCAATAAGTGCACACTACCATTGGCCAGGGTCCTGTAACTTGAGATTGTACAAACTCAAGCTAATGATTGTAAATTGACTCATCCTGACTTTGCAATATTGTAAACAGAACGGTTTTAATCTCTGTTCCTCAAGTAACTGTAACAAACCGTCCACGTTGAGAATGTATTAGGTGAATTTTAATGTCCTGGCTTTAACACTTGGCCAAGCATCATGCACATCCCCATGACCAACCTGGGCATATTTCGCCTGTACCCAGCATTGATCCAGGGCATGTTTCAAGTCAGGAAGGCCTTGCAGCTTGAGCTTTTTGGCCTCCTGACATCCAGCCTTGTCCTTACAGACTGTCCCCTCAATTATGTCATGTAGCCATGACAGAACAAAGAGTACAGATAGCATAAAGTACCTATAATCTTTAATCTAAAAATAGAAATTGCCAACCACACACTAAAAGAATCCTTCTTCATGCATAAGAACACCATGAGGATATGTATTTGTAAAAAGGGTAATGGAATATTTCACCACTATTAATAAAGAAGAGACATAATCAACATAACCTTACATAATGCCATAACTCATTTCATATAATAAGTCCAAAAATTATAATATTCTTGAGTGCAGAGAAATATGGATGCTATAATTAGTTTGACCAACCATCTGGGCTCTATAAATTTAATTTCCTTATTCTCATTTTTTTATAAAGTAGATAGTGGACTCTGTCAGTTTATAATAATAAGTTCTCCCCAAGGCCATATTTTATATTTATAGCCTAACATATCAAAAAGTTGTTAATCAAATCCTTAAATCCCAACTGGCACAACTGCAACCACCTAAATTATGGCCATCCATACCATGGCTTTACTTTCTATATCGCCTCCTATTTTAATTTAATGTACTATTTTACGTTGCCCCATGCCAGCATAAAATAATTGATAATAGGGTTCTTATACCTACTATGTCTATTTGCTGGTAATTTGATTACATTTTATGTAATCAACTTTTTATGGAAATTTCTCAAGCCCTAACTATTCACTTTCTGACTCAATTTAATTAATACAATGTTTTCTAACAATCTGGAGTGCTGCTTATTAATTATGGTAAGCACCAATGATAACTCTAATGAAGTAGGATATCTGGTGGAATTGCCATGGGGGAGGGGATCTTTTTTAGCAGAAAGCTGTGAAGCCTACCTGGAAAAATTACTAGAGCGAGCTTGCGAGCCTCTGCCAGTATCAATACTACAGGGTGCTCTTGTTTTTTATTTAAACTCCTATTGCAAAAGGTACAATTTCTTTGTTAAGTTTTATTCAAAGTTACTGTCTTCAGGAAATACTTTGTGTTTTGGTGTATTGACTTATGCGGTTAAAATATGACGCTCTAGTGCTGCTTTCAACACTTGATGATCACTACAGGGGCCACACCCTGGGTTTTTGCTTATCATTATATGCAAGTATGGATTCTTGTCACTTAGTCAAAGTCTACCTTTTAGTAGAGGTAACATGACTTTCAGATGTTTAAGGGCCTGGCCCTGAGGACTTGTCAAATTATTATGACAAGACTGGTCAATTATGAGAAGAATTAAAGGACCACGTTGGGCTCCTTTCTGATATTATATTAGGTCATGATCATCAATTTAATGTCTTATTAGAGAAAATAGATGGGGCTGTTCACTCCATTATCAAAATAAACCGTGAGCCTGACTCTTTATGGGTGGAACTTAAACCCTAGGGACAATAAGTAAGGTCCCTAGTTATTGAAAATATTGCTTGAGAGCAGAATTTTGGACCACTAATCAAAGAGATTATTAATATGGAAATCACATTGCAGGCGAAACGCCACCATTTTTATGAATTGATGAGCCAATTTAAGTTGGAACTTTGTCAGAATATTTGGCAGGGTTGTCCGGATCAAGTTTCTCTGAAAACCTTTCTTATGGAACATGATAGTTAGGCTGAGGGGGCACAGGTCCATGCAACTGGCCTGCTGTTTTCCCTTCCATTATAACCATTTGAGCTTCTGCATGTCATAAAAGGTACTGACAATAATAAGACTGGCCTGTAACTCTGGATGGGTGCGCACCCAGAACACCAGTCAGAAACCTCAGATATAGCCATCCATTTTTATGGATGGTTTAGGAGAGAGGCAGACATGAGGGCTAGCCAGAGATTTCCAAAATTAGAATTATCGCCATTAACTATCCAGCGGAACTATATTAAATTCACAGATTAAATTATGTTTTTTAAGAATTATTTGAACTAAGATTGTGAAGGGGAAAATTGGAGTGACAGCGGCAACTGTTGGGGACCTCTGCCTTATATATTCACTGAATAGGGAACTGGAACTAAGCGCACTACTGTTGATAATATTTTGTAATTTGATTATAGTGGATCAACCATCTAACTAATTGCTGATTCTAACTCAGATCTGATCCACCCAGTCAGATTAGTATTAACTTCGCTGGTGAGAATATTCATTCTGCTGCAAAACACTTGGCACAATGGCGACGACTCTTATGGCAGACAGCAGGTTTCGCCCACGGCCAGGACAAATATGGCTAGTTAAATTTGGTAGGGAAGAGGTTTATCAAGCCTTTACCTATTGGGGAGGGTCTCATTCATATTATCAAAGGTGGGAAGAGCTGACGGGGATTTTCAAGCCAGATAACGAATATAATGGCTCACTCAATTTAATATCGTCAACTACCAATTTAACCTTTCTAGTTGACTTAAAACTGTGCATAACACCTTTTGGGAACAAGCGCTACTCACCTTCCATTGGCGATGGCTTCTAACTACAGCCACTCCTGACACACCTTTTGAATTTTACCCACCAACTCTTAGGTGGTGAGCAGTTGTGGAAGAGGCGCAATTCAAAGAAGATATGCCAATACCCACCTCTCATCTACCACATGGGCTAAATCACCCAAGTGATGAGAGGGATGGCTTCAAGCGTATTTCCCTTTTTTGCCCAAATGGGAATTACTCCCAAGCTAGCTGAAGTGGATGTTTCCCACGGCTTACACCGTGCACCCTGACAATATGAAAGGTCATAGTTATGTCCCTTCCCCTTCACGTATTAGTAACCTGGGAAGTGAGATATGGACATTGCCAGCCCTTCAGCCCTACTGCCATGAAAATCAATTTTGGCCAATTCTGTTAATTTACTTAAGTTCAATAAGAGGGAAAACTTGCAAAATTTATTGCTTTATAGATTAGTATGGCTGGAGCATCTGAGACCTCTAAGTTGGAAGTGTTAATGAGCTCATTTAACTTCAAAAGTCAGAAGTTACTTAATTTAAAACTAAAGAAGGCCAGTACGCTCTACTTTAAGCCAAAAACCTTTTTTCAAGGGAGTTTAGTGGAGCTGAAAGGATGATCACTCCAAAGATAGTTTTCCTGTATATTTCAACTAAAAAGAAAAGACTCTACTCAATACTTTCTGAACTCTTTTATTTAAAGGCTTAGAACTATCTGAGGCTAACGTTATAAATGATTTTGATGCCCAGATTACTCTTCGCTAAGCTTCAAGCCCTACATGGAATTATATTACATTCTGATATCATTTCTGAATAAGAATGATATTTCCAATATTATAAATTATTTCCATCTTTGTGCTGTCACTTTTGTATCGCCTAATCCAAATCAGTGAGAGCCGCATGATCAACTCAACTGTGTCTCACCAAAACTAAGGAATTAATTTGGTTGTCTATCCCTCATTATAAGAAGCCTGACAACAATCAGATCATTTGTTATCTTTATAAGATTTTGGGGCATTATTCCAATCATAGTTCTAAGTTAAGTTCTAAGCCTATGGTTCATTCTGTGTACCCTATGAAGGAGGTGGATTTGGGAAAATTCATGGCTGAGTAGAACAGGAATTTTCTACATCTGCCTCTCCTAAAAAAACCCAAGTATGAAAAACCCTCTGACCTCACCTTCCATCCAACGGAATGATGATAACGCCATCTTGCCTCTGGTAGTTCAATGAGTAATAGCTGAAGATAGGGCAGTTGTTACTAAATGTCTCCTGAAAAATGTGAGCTGAGTTGGTGCCAAAAATAGTAGTGAAGCAATAAATTCAATAGTCAGTACTACAAGAGCTTTCAGTTACCTCTGGTGATATTCCCCCAAATTGAATGGGGTCCAAGTGGCGATGCCTGTTGAGCTTTGATGAAATCCAGCACCCATCTAGGCATAAAGATTCAAACCTTTTAAGCCAAGTGGAAAATTTTGGATTTCCTTGCAATAAATCCAGTGGACGCTTAGTTTTCTGAATGCACTTATATTGATATTTCAGTAGTTAAGCCTAAAATCCGTGCAATTGTGGACAGTGGGCACCAGCTCATTGTGTCCACTAAACTGGCAAAGGGATTGGCCTAGCTCCTGACATAGATTATTTAACTCTATAGTAATGTGGGACCTCAGACTATAACTTTTATAGAGCATACAGTGCATTGCCGCTGAAATTCAGCTCACTGATGATCACCACTACCGCTATTGTTCTTGAATCAAAATTATGACTTTCTTACTAAGACCTCATTTATGAGAGCTGATGGAGTCAAGGCCTATTAAAAATAATTTGGAAATATTTGGACAAACCCTTCTGTTATTCTATAACGATAAGGATGAGGGACTAGCGGCTTGAGTTAAGGGGGTTGTTAACCTGGTGTTCAAGGATGTTTTAGTGGCCATGGATTATCAGCAGATTTGGACCCCTACGCAGAAGTTACCCAATCAGAAAAAGGAATCTCAGGTATCCTGTATGTTCTAATCATAATTTAACAATTCTAGTGGGCCATCGAGTAATAGCTTGGACAGAAAATTAGTTTTATTCTTTAAGAATTATATGGAGAAATATTTGCCCTGTTCTGCCATTCCCATTTGGAACCTGTCACCGCACTTAGGATTCTTCTCACCTGACCTAGGCAAAATTCAGGTACTGCTAGCTAATATATATGTGTACCCTATTCAGATAAAACAGCATCAGATTATCGCTTTGTGCACCTATCACCAGCAAAGAAATCCAGAAAAATCTATGATTTTGGTCACTTTGATGAATTAGGCATTAGTGGAGATATTGAGCAAACTGTTTGCTCACTGGTACCTCAGGAAAGAATATTGGGATTAATGGAGAAGAAGGACCAAACATTGACCCTTTTTAAAAATACAGCGTTATTTCTTCAAAGGATGACTGTGATTTGGGTTGTAAACATGATGTGCTACACCGTATCAATACCAGAAATCATCTACCATTTTGCCTCAATCTGATATGATATTAAATATGTCAAATAAAGTGCAAGTGCCTAAATTAATCAGATAGTGCAATATAAGATGTTAGTGCCCTCCAATAGTCCTTGGGTCTCCCAGCGTTACTTTCAAATAAATGATGGTTAAAAACCACATGGTAATAGACTACCACAAGCTTAGTATTATCAAAAAGGATTTTTATCCTTGACTGTGGATTGATGATGCATCAGACCACATGGGTGGCATGCTAATATTTCTATACATGGACTAATTTAGGGCTTTTTGAAAGATAGAGCTTCCAAAAGAGGAGCAGGAAAAATTTGCCATTATTACAGCCCATGGTATTTACCAACCTACTAGAATGCCGCAGGGGCTGTGCAACGCCAACACAACTTTCAGCGATCTAGGGATAATATCCTTGGAGATCAAAAATTTTTCCATGTTCTCATTTATACAGATGATATAAAAGTTTTCTCTAGAACGTTATATGAACACCTACAACTTCAGAAAAAAGATTTTTGCCATATGGCCAAGGCTCATTTTAAGATCAAGATGTGTATGATTTTTTCTGTGAGCAGTTGAAATATCTGGGGTTTATCATTTGTAAATAAGTTTTGAAGCCTCAGATGGAAGCTATTGAAGCAATTGAACGCATGGTGTGACTGAGTAGCAAGCACAATGTTTAAGTGTTCCTTATAATATTCAGCTATCACTTCCAGTTTGTAGAAAATTTTTTAACAAAATAGGTACCACTATTTTACCACTTCATAACAATGTACCCTTTGAGTGGACTAGGAACTGTTAGCTGGCCTTTGATAAACTACAGCTTTACTTACCCAAGCGCTCTGTTGCTGTACTCCAATCTTAAAGAACCACCTATTATTCATATGGACGCTTTTCTCACCGCCATCAGGGCGGTGTTATCTCAACTCAATTATGACAGAATTGAACACCAAATTGCTTGTTGCAGCCGGACGTTAGAATTTAAGAACATAGCTATATGATACACGAGAATGAGTTCCTAGCTGTCATATACGCTTGTAAACAATCTTGGGTGTATGTACATGGTATACATTTCACCATAGTAACCAATAATGCCTCCCTTTGTTGGTTGCAGAATCTGAAAGAGACAGAAGGATGGCTGACCCAATGGCTTTGGAATTTCAGACTTACAATTTCAAATTCAGCTTTGACCCAAAATCAATCATCAAAACGCTGATGGTTTATTTAAACCTCCCAACATGTACATAGCGTCTGATGTGCCTGGTAAAATATTTAATAAAATGATAAACCAAAACTATAACAACAAACTAGTGGAAGTTCTGCGCACCTTAGAAAAATTAAGGATAAACACTGTTTTCAAAAATGGTAAGCATTGAAAAGCAACCATGATCAACAATATTAGACACCTCAGACAACAGAGAGGACTAATGTTGATATCAGGGCACATAAGGCGACGGGGTATGGCAGTTTTAAGAAAACAATTGAGCTAATGAAACAGCACCACTATTGGGAATCTATGATTCAATAAACATGAGATCCTCTGCTGTTGTAAGGAATGTCAGGTGGATGAGCCCTACCAGAAATCCACCTCTTATCAACTGGTTAAATCCAACTTCGCTTGGCATACCATTTCTATTGACATTGTGGGCCCTTTGGCTAACACTACAGGTCAGCTTAAATATAAATTGTGGCCATCAATTAACTCAAAAATGGGTGGAGGTCAAAGTGGTCAGAGATTTAGGCGCCATAATGATGGCTAAGCTTATATTAAAAGATATTATTTATTGGCCTGGACGCCATCAGCTTCTAATAACAGATAATGGGAAAAACCTTACGTCCCAGAGTATCTCCAAGCTTAATGACTCAATAAATATGTGTAGGGTATTGTCTTTGTCCTACACCATGAGACCAGCGGCACCATTGAATTAGTGAATGGTACTCTAGTTGGGATTTTGTGTAAGATAACTATGACAAAGGCATTCAGCTGAAACCTTCACTTGCTTTACACCATTTTTATTTATAATACATGTATCATTTGGCCACTTGACCTTTCCCGCTCACTTTACTTCATAGGAAGCAACTGGCGCTTACCCAATTTTATATTCCTGTGTCACTAAAGAACATATGACTCCCTTGATAAATAGAAATGTTAGTGCAGATGGCAATCATATTACAAACTATAGTTTATTCTGATGCACTGGCAGAAAAAAGATCTCATAAACAAGATAATGGATACTAGCGGCCATCACCCCAATTTACTGTAGAGGAACTAGTTTTTTAAAATGATAATCATGGATTCAAAAGAACTAGAAATTTGGAGCACGTATGCAAGGCTTTTAAGATAGTTAAGAAGACATCCAAGATGCCTACACTCTAAGGATCCTATTAAAGGTCACTTTATTAACCAGGTGCATACTAAGTTTTTTTAAAATATTACCAGAGCTCAGGGTCAACAGCTCCAACTTCTCAATAAGTTAGTTGATCCCCTCACATCTTTGCTCTACAATGTTTTATCAAGTGAAGGAAATGTTGTAATTGGTTTGACCAACGTCTAGAATCTATTTTTTAATTATTATAATATCTAATATAATTAATAAATAAAGGCGGATTTAATCAGTTTATAGCAATTAGTTTGCCCCACGGCCCAAGTTTTTATATGTAGAGGCCTAACATATTGAATTACTATTAATTGGGCCTCTAAATCCCCGTTGACACAACTCTCATTCCCTTAAATTATGGCCATAAGTTCTGTGACCTTAATTACCATGTTTCATCCTATTTTAGTTTATCATACTATTTTATATCACCCTATGTCGACATAAAAAATAGCAGAAGGGTCTTTATATATATAATGGCCATTTGAAAGTAATTTGATTACATCTAACGTAATGCATATTTTTATGGAAATGCCTCAAACCCTAACTAATTACTTTTTGACATAATTTGGATATCACAAATTTCATCTGACATTCTGAAGTGCTGCTTAGTAACCATGGTAATCACTAATGTGAACTCTGGCAGAAGTAGGATATCTGGTGGAATTTCAATAGGGAGTATAAACTTTTTGAGAGAAAGCTGTAAAGCCTAACCAGAAATATTAATAAAGCAAGGTGATGAGCCTCTGGCAATATTTGATACTCAGGGTGCTCTTTTGGTTTCTTAAATAAAAATCCTATTGCTGAAGCTAAGATTTCTTTTATTAAGTTTTTCAAAGTTACTGTCTTTAAACAGTACTTTGTGTTTTTTTTAGTACTAGATGGTCAGTACTTTGTGTTTTAATTTATTCAACTGTGCAGTCTAATTACAACGCCCTAGCACCAATTTCAACAATGGCGTTGCTAAGGCGAGGGTTAATAGGAGTTATATGGTATAACAGAATTGTTTTGGGGCCAAACCTGTAAAAACTGGTAAAGGCTCAAATAAAACTATACATACTATAAAAATGGAGATTTTGGGTTCCAAAGGATTAAAACCAATCTGATTGCTAGTTGTATGTTGGTGGACATAACCAGAACATCAAGACATCCTACCAATAAAGTTTCCTCAAGATCTTAAATTGGTAACTCCAATTTGTCAGGTTATTTAAATTTAAGTTAAATTGTGTAGAACTTTTAGACCTTATTGGCCTGCTAATAAAGCCAAGGGTGATAATGTCAGCAAAACCTCAGTTATTTCCAAAGGTGTGCTGTTTTTTGGCGTTAATTATAGGGGTTTCACAGGTGATACATATGTGGGTAAATTAATAGCCCCATCATTAATTTGATCAGGGGAATTCCTAAAGAGGATGGAAATAACATGATCAAAGTTGGAAGGCAAAGCCTTGTATACTAAAAGCGTTTATTTCATGTATATCAAAAGTTTTGTTAGAGAAATGTCGTTTTAATGACTTCAGACCAAGGTAGGTCCTGGTTCCAACCTAAAAAATCATATAAATAGGATACCCAAGGGCATTCCTTTCAACTGAGAATGAAGAACACATAGGTCTGGAAAGAAGCTTAATATTGTAAATAAGATTCTAGAAGGCGTTCCAAACCTTCTATCAGTTCAAAACATTTTGTGTTCTTATAATTATAAATACTAAGTTATGCGCAATGAAAGAAAATTGACGCAGAAAATTAGCACCACAAAAGGGGCAAATGAGGCTGTTTATATAGAAACTGGTAGAATCTTCAAGAATTAGAAATTATTGTCGCTTTATTCTAAAAAGTATTTCTGATGTTAGTTTTTGAATTATTAACTCTGGGTTGCAAAAGGTCCAAAATTACCAATTATGAGCAGAAAGGTTAAGAACCCTTCAATTGGATGTGGTGAAGTAACCTTTAAAATGAAAACAAAATAAACAAACAAAACCATATTTTGAGAAGCATAGATACCATTATGAACAACTAACACCCAGTACTTGCCCATAAAGAGCCCTACACAAAATTTGGTTATGCAAGTAAAAACAATCAATGGTTCTCTAATGTGAGTTGAGTATTTGTAACTCTTCAGTTCCAAGAGAGGTAATCATTACTACAAAACCAAGTTACTAAGGAATATACTACTAAAATCAGAGAATCCAAGACACCACAACTCGGGGAAAAGCTTAGATAGCTCAAGGAGAGTATATATAAATAAAAAAATGCCAAATGGAATAAGAAGGGACGACCATGTTAAACTCCCAGGAAAAGTTATGACCAATAAAAAAAATTAGGTTATTGATCTTTTAAAGCCTTTGATTACATACAATATAGACTTTAATAACAGAAAGATTAACTTGAAATAAAATAAATGTTTTTTGAGGTAGGAAGACCATGGGAAGAACTCTACCAAAACTGATAATAAGATATAGAAAGAAACAAAGATAAAAACACACAGGAATCCAGACTGACAGGGCATTAGTCTATCTGAAACTATGTCTGTAATTAGGGATAGGTGGTGGAAGACATGGCGGCAAGACCTGAGGGACTCAGGATGATGTTCAGATAGTGCATGAATAGGAGTAATAATCAATCCTCAGGAAACAGGTATCCTCCAAGATTGGATCTAATGGCGTTATTTAGTAGGTATTATTCCATAGAACCAATACTGGATTTGCAAGAGATGACAGTGGAAAAGCGCCAGTTCTTCCATCCTTAGTGGGCGAAGTATTTTTGATGGCTTCCAAAATGACATGTTATTTGACCACAAGGCTGTGGCTGCTATCAGGACTTTAGGAGTTTTTAAAATTGAAGAATCACCTGTTGGGAAAATGAATTGCAGACAAGTTAAAATTTAAGATTCTCTGGAATCTGGAACAGGAAGGATACACTCTTCCATACTATCATAAATGTGAGGCACCAAATTATACTATGGATGAGAATACTATGATTGCAGTATACTGGGTAAAGGCAAACAATTGAGGTAAACCCATCTTAATATAATATGCCCGTGTAAAGCACTTCAAGACTCAATATCTAGTTTTTGGGTATAGTAAGGGATGAGAATATAATGCCATATCTTCTCTTGATCCTATAAAAGAGTAATGGATACCTAACAATTTAAAAATTAATTATCACTAAAGTGATCTTATTCCTGGGTCAGTAGAAATCAGGAATCACTGGAGCGCTCAAAAAAATTAGAAGTATGTTGAGCTTGACCCTTGCAAAGTTGGCTTTAGTATAATTCTCCAGAAAGATCCAATTGGAATGCTTTTAAAATATGTAGAATACTTATAAAATGGGGATGCGTTCAGTGGGGCCTGCTGCTTAAGGATGAAAGGCTAGAAATCTCATAAAAGTATTGGATTTGAGGCTTACCCAGCCCTAATATAACAAAGTTGGCTCTCGCTGTTGTGGATTAATGTAGAACTTTTGGGGTAGGAAAATAGTAGAACATTTTTTTGTTAAAAATACATGTGGCTTTTTGGTGTTAGTCATAGAGACCAATGCATCTGAGATTCAAGATACAAAGAGCTCTTCAATCCTATGGGTGCCCTGTGGCCATCTTAAAAACAAGATTTTGAAATGGCCCTTAGTGAGCTATAAAAGTGGTAGATAATGGTATGTCATAAGTAATGTAACATACATTAGAAAGAATATTTGTGTTTGCTAATATAATTTTCTCAATAAGCTCTGTTGAGCCTCCATAAAAGCTGAATGCGCGGTTTGGGGTACTAGATAGGAGATTACTTTCTATAAATAGACTCATATGTTCCAGATTCCAGTTATACATCTAATTGGCACATGGGTTGGGTAAAGGGTTCCCCGAAATGAAGAGGTTTACTCATAAATGAAGGTCAGCAACAAGTCTTATTGAGCCACTGAAGATATTTATTACCAAGGAGTATATCCTCAGTCTTATGGCAATCAATTTTAGTGTTTCTTATTTTCTAATACTGGCTAATGATAATCTCAAGGGAACGAAAATCTGATAGGTTGGAAACACTTATGACACAATCATCCGTGAATTACAATACTTTGAGAGGTCTTTGACCCTGGGAGGAAATGGCGTTAATTATTTAATCTATGGCGCGCAGAACTGGATCCAGCCCCAATTTTACAACAAATGGGCAAGAGGTTCGCCTTGTTTTAAACATGTTGAGAGAGAATGGAGTTATTAATAACCCTGAGCCACACATGGCCATGGTAGCCAGATTATTTGAAAGTGCCATCAAGTTAATAGAACGAGGTGGTAAGCGGATTGTTTCAGATTTGCCTTATGATATTTCCCAATGCACGTGATCATATGT
The DNA here is from genome assembly GCA_022478985.1 of Massospora cicadina. Taxonomy (NCBI): domain Eukaryota; kingdom Fungi; phylum Entomophthoromycota; class Entomophthoromycetes; order Entomophthorales; family Entomophthoraceae; genus Massospora; species Massospora cicadina. The sequence goes on along the minus strand of JAKSZP010009609.1, from coordinate 5,154 downwards.
TTTTTTGTTAGTCCAAGAAGGTCATTGTACCATATAATTTTGGACTGGCACACGTTTTCAACAGTAAGGGTGTTGTATCATATTACGTTTGGGGACAAATTCAAATTGGTTGATTAATATGATTGTTTGAGAGATCTAACTAGACTCTTTGATAGTAAATTGTTCATCATTTTAAAGTTCAATTTTGTAAAAAAGATTAAGAGCCAGTTAACAAGATTGTATAAATACCTTTTTTTAGTAAGATTACTACAAAAGCTTTTGACACGCCAGGAAGCAAGCTAGTCTCCAGAAAGAACTTATTGATGGAGGTTTGAGTAGTGGCACAGTCAAATCATAGTTTGTTTGGTAGAAATTATAGAAAATGCCATCTAAGAAAGGTCTTTTCTGATGGAGCTCCCTACATGAAGCATTCCATAGTTTCTCATTAGAGACAACATTAACTAGACTTGATAAGTTATAGGGATTTGAATTTGCTTTTGTTTAAAAGTTGTTTCATGTCCTTTGGGTCGCAGTAATCCACTTGATGTAGTTTAATTTTTATTTTGTTGAACTGTCTCAGATACATCACTGGGGTTGAAAACAATTGCAAATATGCTAGAACGTACTAAGGTACCATAAATACCTTATTTCCATGCCATAAAAGTGTCTCATAAATTGAGTTGCTGGAATCTTACTCTTAGTGATCTGGGAGGCGCCAGCCAGAATGCATTAATAGTGTTGATGTCAATGTCTAGATCTTACAGGCGAATACTTGTATCAACCCACAATGAGTCCATGCTGGGCCATATCCCCTGCAAGGGGCTTATCTTAAAAGATGGGTAAGAGAACGTTAGAGAGGGGTAACTGCTGCCATAGATTCACGGTGTTGGCAACCGGAATTCCTCTTTATAGGAGCTATAATTAGTTGTTTCAAAAGACCCCATTTTACTAAGGGGCTTTCAAAAATTGATACACCATATGGGATAAATATGATTGTTGGGACGCACATGTTGTACTTCACATTGGATATACTATCAACCCTTACTTTATTCCAGAGTGGTTAGGTCTGTTGTTAGTCAAGTAAGGCTAGACAATATGTACTGAATGATGGTCTGAAAACTGTATTACAATATTTATTAAATCTGGAGTTTCTGGGTTTTAATAATAGTGGTAAAAATGTATCTATGCAGATTATTGATAAATATGTATCCTGAAGTATATGTTGCTGTATCATGTGAGTTACACCGGAAGAATCACTTTGAGGGGATCATATAGTCCTCTATGTGCTTTGAGCACCAAAAATTATATATGGCCTCAGGGGGTATTAGGATGTTAGTGGCAAGCGATCAGTTGCAGCATTTGACCAGCAGGTAAAATCACTCAGAATAAAGGTGCTACACAAGAGATTAAGTTGAGATACTCTCATAAAGAAAGTTAATGTGGTCAGGTGAGCATTTAGGGCGTATATGTTAAAGAGGGTAAACTCCTCACTATCCTATAAAAATGTGACAGCTAGTTCCCAATCATTTTAGAATTGAAGTTTATAACACATTAAGCCCTTTAGTAAGGCGTCTTGTGAATCCACAGTAAAGAGACCAATTGGAATTCATACTAAGAAGAGCTTAAAATTACTCATTTGTTCTCCTGACAAACAATGGGCTTCTTAGATCTCCAATATATCATCAAGTGGGAGACGAAGAAATTCATATTCTTAGCTCAGGACATGGAAGTTCTAAAACTGTAATGTTGATAATTCCTATTTTCAGTTGGACACCTTAGCTGCTCTATGAGCGGTGAGCTCTATCAATAGACCTAGACACGCCCATAGGACCATTTTGTCTTCAGGTGTGCGGACGCAGACCTGAGCAAGCTCCTTTTGTTTAACGTGACTTCATATTTTTCATAGAGGAGGCTTAGAACCAAAGTCAGCGTAGCCTTTTAAACAGTTTCATTTCTGAAAGTGTTAGATATCAGGATATTGGACATGATGGGAAGAATATTGAGCATTTAAGTCCCATGAAAGAAATTAACGCCTAGACATGAGGAAGAAGGTAAATCACATCAATTAATCAAACAGAAAACTAATAGTCATTAAGGCTCAATTCAATACCAGGAAAATTCCATTGGACCAATTTTAACCTAAAATACCTTGAGATAAAATTTTGCCTAATTGAAGTGATGGATCATCAACATGTCAGGCGACTAATACACTAGTTGGCACAAAAGGCAATAAATTAAGATGAACACATAAAAAATAAAAATCAATAATCTTCCTATCAACCTAAGTGATACCATGTCTCATCTAACTTGGTAGATTCAACAGACCTTTTCACTATATCAAAAATACATACAAAGGTATTATACAATATGGATGCATCTCCTGACCAAGTGCCTCCCATATGGATTTACCCTCTATTTTATATTATTAATTTCCTGTACAAGGATTTTATTGAATAAAGTAACAATATAAAAACCCTATTTAATATAACAATAAAGTTACGTTGTTAGTTATATATATCATTTTGGTACTTGGCTTTAATAAATCCCTTTCACTGTATTTACTATAGGATAGTATTCTTGTTAATGGGACCTAAGCATGACTTGACATACTCAAAAATAATATACTTATCATGAGTCTTAGGCTGCTTCAATAATTGACTGCTGGGCTCCTTGGGCACAGCACCATCAAGCTCAAAAACAGAAGCCTAACATGATGGTTCTCACTACAAGGGCTCAGCCAATACGTAATGAAACCTGACCTAATAGGTCACACTAAGGAAAATAACCCAATTGATTGCGTAACCCACTGAATGCACAATGTAAATGGTCAAGAAGATAACCAAATGAGAAGTCATCCCATTGTCACATTTTAAGATGTTTAAGAAAATCCAGTTATTATTTCCAAATCTTATTACTTAACATAATTTCTAATGAAGTAGTTTGAGACTTACTTTAGGGAGTAATTACCCAGGAGAAAGAGCCAGCTGCCAAAGGGCATCCACAATGGACAGGACTCTCATGATCTATATTATAAAATGTTTTTCCAAGGCATACAGTATAAGTGTATTTCTCATTATATCATGCAACTCATGCACCAAGAGCTTTATCATATCATGCATTTATTGAGAGTCTGTAAGTTCTGGGGAACATCCCCTGGGTGTTGATTGGGCCCTTTTCCTGTTCCCAAGTAAGAAGGCATCAAAGAGAGTGGTAGTATCCCTTATTACCCAGGGTGACCTCACCCACATGGTAGATGAGCGCTGGGTAACAGCCCTTCCACTTCAGATACCTCCCCCGGTGCCCACACTCACCTCAGCAGAACTAGTACAGTTAATCAGGGAAATCTGCACTAAGATTGCCAAAATAAAATTGATTGTTCCAAAATTGAGTGGGAATCAGCCCAATGTTCATATCCCATGTAGTCAAAAAGGGATGAAGACTGATTCATTGGCTGTAATTGCTGATGGGTTTAATTCAGCCAACAAATGATCAAAAAAATCAACCCCCTCCCAAAATTGTTGGAGATTATCCCCAATGGGCAGGTAATAGCATCGGACACCATTGACAAGGGTTTGAAGCTCCCTTCTGGAAAATCAGGCATTGCAGCTGACACAATGTTTTTGACTGAACAAATGGCCCAGTGACTGGGCATGGGTGGGTTGGGCATCCTGAACCCGTTTCCAAACAATTGGGACCACTACTACATGGGGTGGCCTTGGGGGATCCCCGCTGCTCATCAGGCCAAACGCCATCATGCCAACTGTCAGAAATGTAGCCAAGCTTCAGTTCAGACGTTTGAGGTTGAACTGACAGCGACTCAGCCTGCCACTGAATTCTTCAATGTTGGTTCCCAGTGAACTTATCCGCTCCATTCCCAAATAATTTTCCAGTAAGGTTGAAATTGAGGTCTTGATCCTGGCTTGTCCCCACATCAATTGACTACTATTTAATTAGGTGCATCGTACTGAGAAAATTGTTGGTCAATTTTATTCACTTTCCTTGCAATAAAATTTTGCCTCAAAAAACAATCAATTTTGATATTCTTGATTCCCTCCTGGTCGCATTTCCAATGGCTTTTCCCTGGTGACCCATCAGTCCATATACAGGATGGGCTCTACCAGTACTCATGGTCACTATGGCCCTCACTATTGTAGACTGGATTCAGTGAGTTAGATACATCTTGCAATTTAACCCTGTTGTTATGAACTTTCATCAACAATATACTGGGATTTTGTGGCCCTATATCCACCATCTTCAAGCAAGGATCCGCCCCCTTGTCTCCTTAGTTGAATTAACACAATATACCGGTGATCTTGTTGAAACCATACCTGTGGTTCCACCCCCTGCAGTAAGATCTAAAGGGTCTGGGGAAGCCTCAATTTGGTTCATTATTGGGATGATATTCACTATTGTCTTGCACCAACTATTTATTGTTTCCCAATGCCTGGCTCCATAATACGTCATTTGGGTGGCAATGCCTCTGGCATACTGGCTTGCTTTTTGGGTGCTTACACATCCCAACTGGCAGGCTGGTCTAAACTTCTTCTTCTATTTACATGACATAATCAACTAACCATTGTTTCCAACCACTTCTGCTTGCTCTTTGAGGTGGGCGTTGCAGTGGTTACCCTTTACCAAATGAATGTACAATTAGTATTCTGCTTTTTGTTGTTTGTTTGGTCACTTGCCAATTTTGGGAATAGTATCTGCTCTACCTTGGAGAAATTTCTTCAGACTGACTAAGCTGCGTGGATTGCTACTCCTCCCTCTCCCAATAGCCCGGAAGGAAGTTCACGTGTTCCTTCCCATGAGATAGCCAATCAAGTTCTTGACGCCCTTGCTGAGGTGCAAATGCATTCAGAAATTGCTCTTAATAACGCCTCTGCGTTGTCTCATGATCAACAAGGGGTCACATTATTAGACGCTGTGGAAGGGGACGCCCATCGGTGGGTTAGAGGCCTTCTGCGCTCTTACTCACAAGCGGGAGATTACACTCCACTGATGTCTGTCATATCAGCTGACTTGAAACCCACTGTATCACGCTCGGACCACTTATTCAGATTGCTCTATACCATAGCCAAAGCCTTAGCTTGGCTTCTTTGATATCAACCTTCTGTGAACTGGCTCCCACGCTGGCCCTCTCTAATGATATGCTTCAAGCAGTCTTTAGATCAT